>JASVEL010007939.1:0-208578 GCA_032618575.1 Nicotiana noctiflora | reverse complement strand
TGGTTGTGGATGGGGTCTACCAATCTTGTTTGGTTACGGGACTAGAGCGGATCTCCTGTTGCTTGACATGATTGATTTTGAGATCATCCTGGGCATGGATTGGCTATCTGCATATCACGCCAACCTTGATTGCCATGCCAAGACTATTTCACTAGTGATGCTAGGGTTGCCGAGGTTAGAGTGGAAGGGTTCCACTATGGATACGCCTAGCAGGGTTATTTCCTTCCTGAATGCTCAGTGCATGATGGAGAAGGGGTGTTTGGCCTACTTAGCTTATTTTCGAGACACCACCGCAGATTCCCCGAAGATTGATTAAGTGCAGTAGTCCGAGGGTTCGCCAATGTTTTTCCTTTTGATCTTCCTGGTATGCCTACAAATCGTAATATTAAGTTTTGTATTGATTTGGCTCCAGGCACTCAACCTATATCTATCCTGTCATACCATATAGCTCCTAAGGAGCTGAAGGAGCCGAAGGAGTTATTTGAGGAGTTGTTAGATAAAGGGTTTGTTAGGACCAATGTATCGCCTTGGTGTGCACCAGTGCTATTTGTGAAGAGAAATAAGGGACTATGCGGATGTGCATTGATTACCGCCAGTTGAACAAAGTCACCATCAAGAACAAGTATCCATTGACCTGTATTGATGATTTGTTTGACCAATTGTAGAGTGCTAGGGTGTTCTCTAAGATTGACTTGAGGTCAGGGTATCATCAACTAAAGATTCAGGATTCGGATGTTTTGAAGACCGCATTCCGGACTAGGTATGGCCACTATGAGTTTCTGGTAATGTCATTTGGCTTGACTAATGCTCCAGCGGCATTTATGGACTTGATGAACAGGGTGTTCAGGCCTTATATTGATTCATTTGTTATCGTCTTCATTGATGACATCTTGGTATACTCGCGTAGCCTGGGGGAGCACGAACAACATTTGAGAGTAGTGCTTCAGACCTTGCAAGAGCATAAGCTTTATGCTAAGTTCTCCAAGTGCGAGTTTTGGCTAGAGTCAGTGACATTCTTGGGGCATGTAGTGTTGGGATAGGGTATTCAAGTGGATCCCAAGAAGATTGAGGCACTTCAGAGTTGGCCACGTCCTACTTCAGTGACCGATATCAGGAATTTCCTAGGGTTGGCAGGTTACTACCGGCAATTTATGTAGGGCTTTTCATCTTTTGCATCACCTCTGACCAGATTGACCTAAAAGGGTGCCCAATTCTGTTGGTCTGGTGATTGTGAGGAGATCTTACAGAAGCTCAAGACATCTTTGACTACGGCACCAGTTCTTGTATTGCCTTCCAGTTCAAGGATGTACATGGTATATTGCGATGTGTCTTACGTCGTCTTAGGATGTGTATTGATGTAGAAGGGGCAAGTTATTGCATATGCTTCATGTCAGCTGAAGGTTCATGAGAAGATTACCCTGTGCACAATCTAGAGTTTGCGGCGATTGTTTATGCTCTCAAGATATGGAGGCATTATTTGTATGGCGTGTCATGTGAGGTTTACACTTACCATCGCAGCTTGTGGCATTTATTCAAGCAGAGGGATCTTAATTTGAGGCAACGTAGGTGGCTTGAGTTACTAAAGGATTATGATATTACCATTCTTTATCATCCAGGTAAGGCAAATGTGGTCACGGATGCCTTGAGTAGAAAGGCGGAGAGTATGGGTAGCATGGCATTCGTTCCTGCTGAGATGAGACCATTAGCTTTAGACATCGTCTTTATCTAACAGACTAAAGAGGTTGGACATTTTGGAGCCCAGCCGAGTTCTAGCATGTGTGGTTGCTCAGTCTTCATTATTGGGGCAGATTAAGGCCCGACAGTTCGATGATCCACCTTTGGCAGTCCTCAGAGAGACGGTACTTCAGGGAGGTGCCAAGGAGATTTCTATTGGTGAGGGTGGTGTGTTACGGCTTTAGGGCCGTGTATATATTCCTAATGTTTATGGCTTGAGAGAGAGGATTCCAAAAGAGGCCCACAGTTCGAGGTATTCCATTCATCCGGGAGCCACAAAGATGTATCGTGACTTGAGACAACACTACTGGTGGTGGAGGATGAAGAAGAACATAGTGGAGTATATTTCTAGATGTTTTAATTGCCAACATGTCAAGTATGAGCACTAGAGGCCAGGTGGCCTACTTCAATAGATGCCCATTCCGAAATGGAAGTGGGAGCGCATCTCCAAGGATTTCGTGGTTGGGTTGCCGCGGACTCAGCGGAAGGTTGATTCAGTGTGGGTTATTATGGATAGGTTGACCAAGTCGGCCCATTTTATTCTAGTGGCGACTACTTATACGGTAGAGAGATATGCTCAGATTTACATTCGGGAGATAGTTAGGTTGCATGGTAAGCCGGTTTCCATCATATCAGACAGAGGCCCTCAGTTTACTTCCTATTTCTGGAGAGCTGTTCAGAGTGGGTTGGGGACCCACGTAAAGCTTAGCACGGCATTCCATCCTCAGACCGATGGGCAATCAGAGCAAATAATTCACATTTTAGAGGATATGCTTATAGCATGTGTGATTGACTTTGGAGGGCAGTGGGATCAGTTCTTACCCTTGGTAAAATTTGCATATAATAACAACTATCAGTCTAGCATAGAGATGGCCCCGTATGTGGCATTATATTGTCGGCGTTGTCATTCTCCTATCGAGTGGTTTGAGCCTGGTGAGGCTAAGTTACTTGGTACAGATTTAGTTCAGGATGCCTTGGATAAGGTACAGTTGATTCAAGAGAGGCTCCGCACAACTCAGTCCAGGCAGAAGAGTTACGCGGATCATAAGGCACGTAATGCATCATTCATGAGTAGCGAGAAGGTTCTCTTGAAGGTTTCACCCATGAAGGGCATTATAAAGTTCGGAAAGAAGGGCAAGTTAAGCCCAAGGTTTATTGGCCCCTTCGAGGTGTTGAGATGAGTTGAGGAGGTTGCTTATGACCTTGCCTTACCCCCTAGTATATCAGAGTTCACCCAGTTTTTCATGTGTCGATGCTTCGGGAGTATCATCCCGACCTATCCCATGTGTTGAACTTTAGCACCATTCAGTTGTATGATAGTATGGGCTATGAGGAAGATCCAGTTGCCATTATTGATAGGCATGATCGCCAGCTGGGGTCCAAGAGGATTTTCGTGGTAAGGGTCCAGTGGAGTGGCCAATCGGTCGAGGAGGCGACCTGGGAGTCCGAGGAGGACATGCGAAGCAGATATCCCCACTTATTCAGAAGTCCAGGCACTTTTCTATGTCCGTTCGAGGATGAACGTTTGTTTAAGAGGTGAAGAATGTAATGATCCGACTGACAGTTTTGCACTTGTGAACCCCGTTCGCTTAAATAAAACTTCCCACACTTGCTTTAACTAATTTATGACCTGCGAAGACATGTGGTTTGGAAGTTGGACGAGTTTTGAGCAACAATAAGTCTAATTACTTCTTTAAGTTTCTCTAAAAAGGGCAAGTTTGACTTGGGTCAACATTTTAGGGAAACATACCCAAAATCGTGATTTGGCAATTTCTAAGGATCCGTGGGAAAATATGGGACCTGGGCGTATGTCCGAAATTGAATTCCGAGGTTCCTAGCCCGAGTAATGAATTTTTATGTGAAATTGTTAAGTTAAAGTTCCAAAGATTTAAATAAACTAAGAAATCATCGTTTCCTAGGTATCGGGTTCAAATTTCGATTCCGAAACTTGGTACAAGTCAGAAATATTAATTAAGACTTACCCGTAAAATTTGGTGTCAATCTGAGTAGTTTAAGGGTGTTTTGGCCCATTGGAAGAAAATTAAGAACTTGAAGTTCAATGATTTGGTTCAATTGGTTTTGGGGTTTGATTCCTCAATTTAACATTTTTTGAGTGTTTAGAGGGATCGAGTAGGTCCACCTCGTGATTTCAGACTTGTCGATATGTTCGGGCGGGGCTCGGGAGCCCCGAGGGTGAAATGGTCGAGGTTCGAGTAAAGTTGGAACTTGAATAGAACCAAAGGCTGCTGCTTCTATCATAACCACTTTTGCAGCTCTTGGACCGTAGAAGCGGGACCGCATGAGCGGTCAACAAATCACAGAAGCGAAGTGGGCTCAGGCATGAGGAATCCGCAGAAGTGGCCCTGGGACCACAAAAGAGGTCCCGCCTTTGTGACCCATCGACCGCAGAAGCAGTTTAGCCTCCTCGCCTGGATCCACAGAAGCGGCTCGAATTTCGCTGAGGCGAGACCGCAGAGGTGGTCCCCTTGACCATAGAAGCGAAAAGGGCTGGCAGTGAGCTTTATTTATTTCGAGCTCAAGCTCATTTCTTTCACATATTTCCCAACACTTAGGCGATTTTGGTGATTCCAAAGAAGAGTTTCAACATAACATTGCAAGGGTCGAGGTTCGAGTAAAGTTGAAACTTGAATAGAACCAAAGGCTACTGCTTCTGTCATAACCACTTTTTCAGCTCTTGGACCGCAGAAGCGGGACCGCATGAGCGGTCGACAAATTGCAGAAGCGAAGTGGGCTCAAGCGTGAGGAATCCACAGAAGTGGCCCTGGGACCGCAAAAGAGGTCCCGCCTTTGTGATCCATGGACCGCAGAAGCGATTTAGCCTCCTCGCCTGGATCCGCAGAAGCGGCTTGAATTTCGCTGAGGCGAGACCGCAGAGGCGGTTCCCTTGACCATAAAAGCGAAAAGGGTTGGCAGTGAGCTTTATTTATTTCGAGCTCAAGCTCATTTCTTTCACATATTTCCCAACACTTAGGCGATTTTTGTGATTCCAAAGAAGAGTTTCAACATAACATTTCAAGGTAGTAATCCCCACTCACTTTTAGTTCAAATACATAAATATTAGGTAGATTTAACACAAAAATTAGGTAAACTTAAGGGGTTAGAGCTAGACCTAGGGTTTAATAAAAACTAAGATTACATCATATAATTTGCCATGTAACGAACTAGAAATCATGTATTTGTGATCCTTTGGTGATAGAGAACAACTTCCTTCAAAAAATCTCGGAATTCGGGCACGTGGGCCCGGGGTCAAAATTTAGGAAACTTGTGTTAATGGTTAGGAAATTGCTTAAATAGCTAGAATTCAACCTTGTAAGTCTTTATTGACTAGTTCTTAGGTTGTTTAATTAGTTTGTGCTCGTTCGGCTTCGCATTGACGGTGTTGGGCTTGTTCTTGATATTGGACGTGTGCTTCGGAGCTAGGTAAGTCTCCTTTCTAACCTTATAAGAGGTAATTGTCCCCATAGAATTATAAATGAGTAATTGTTGTTGAATACGGGGGCTATGTACGTACTAGGTGACGAGAGTCCGTGCGTAGCTACTATAATGATAATTGTTCGGGTAGTTTAGGGCCATCATGTCTAATTGGGGGATATTTCTTATTAAATTACCAATACGATCATTTAGGATTTGCTAGAGACTTGAGGAAATAAAAAGTAAATATATGAGCTTGTTGAGCCTTAGTAGAAATTTCCTTGCATGTAGTTGAGCCTTATGTGTTTTACTTGATATTTTCTTGATGATTATGGATCGGGCCGATCGCCTCGGTGAGAATAGATGCATATATGGTTCGGGATACTCGACCCTCGGCAGTGCATAATTTATTTCTTTTGGAGCGGGCCGTCGACCTCGGCATGATTGCACATGATTTATATGCTTACATTTAGACATGACATGATCACTTGTTTAACATGAAAGAGGGAAAATGGTAATTTAATTTTGGTCAAGAGAATGAGCATGACTTATGTTTTGAACTTGTATTATTGGAGATCTTTATGTTGTATATCTCACATTGTTATCATATTATCTTGACCTTAGTAAGTATCAAGTTGACCTCTCGTCTCTATTTATTCGAGGTTAGACGGGATACTTACGGGGTACATGTTGTTTATGTGCTCATGCTATTCTTCTATACTTAAATGTACAGGATCTGAGGCAGGTGGATCTGGGCATCATTCTGGTGCGTATGAGTGAGCATGTCTGGGACTTCTACGGTGAGTTGCATTCCCTTCATGCCGATCCGCAGCCGAAGAAGTCTTTCTTGTATTTTTGTTTCTGTTCTTCCTGATTCAGACAGTAAGATAGTATATTATTCTTTTCTGTATATTCTACTAGTTTCCCATAGCTTGTGACACCAGGTTCTGGCACACACGTTAGTAGACATTTATTTTGGGTTGTATAACTATTTTAATACGGTATTATCACTTTTAGCTTTAGCTTTAACTTTGAAAATCCTGTTAAACTTAGTTTTGGTAAAAAGAAAAATGAGAACTTAATCATACTTCCGCGTTGGCCAGCCTGACAACGGTATCGGGCGCAATCATGACCTATTATGAGAAATGGGTCATGACACCAAAATCCCTGGCTAGAAGGTATATAATATTTTCTTCGCAAAATTTTGCTAAGTTCATCATTTTGAAAACAGGAAAAGAGGCTAAGGCATAGATTTCAAGAGGAATCAAAGGATATCAGTTGGGTAAGTTCCCTAAGCTTAATTACTTGGATTTAAGACCATTTTTTCACTATTTAATCATGATTTTAGTCGGGATTAAGGAAGAAAATTGGGGATTAGGGCTTGTGTTTATGAGACCTTTAAATGAGGATTTAAGGGGCCATTTGGACTCTGATTTCAGTGTTCTTGATATGTATATACTTGTGGGGAGATAAGGAATCTATTGGTGTAAAAATTTGTGAATTTTGAGATATGGGCCCAGGGGTCGGGTTTTGGTAATTTTGGGATTTGTGCCCTTTATTGATTGTTTTCATTTGGGCTTTGTTCCCTTAGCATATTTTGACATTCCCGTTCTGATTTTGGATAGATTCGACACCCATGGAGGCTGATTCGAGGGGCAAAGGTATTGCAAGCTAGAGATTTAGCCGGTTCGAGGTGAGTAGTGATTGTAAATGATATTCTGAGGATTTGACACCCCAGATTATACATTGTAGTGCTATATTGAGGTGAGACACACACTTGTAGCGTACGGTCGTACACTATTGGGGATTGTGACTTGGTTAGTCTCCATTGATGATTTTAACACATATTTAACTTAAGTTTATTTCCTATCATTATGATTTGTGTGAATGTTATATTTGGGCTTCGTACCAACTATTTGAACCATTCAGGGCTTTTATTGGTACTTTCTCACTATTTTGACTTACTACTTAAACTCAGTTATGTTATTTTCCACTATTTTATTACTCAGCCATTTTTACTCAGTTTTGGGACTTAAATGATATTTTAAATGATGTTTAGACTGAGAAACACTATTTTACTATTGCCCGGGGGGCTTGTGAGAATTTTTATTGAGTAAGGTGGGGGGCCTATGTTGTGACGGAACACTGATACTGATTTGAGGTTGAGGGCCTAAGATATGTATGCCACGAGGTGGCTTGATTGATATGAGGCAAAGGGCCTCGATTTGATGCCACGAGATGGCTTGTTATTGCGCTTGGACCGTAAGAAGCCCCTCTAGGGGTTTGCACACCCTCAGTGAGTGAGGGTACCCATTGTGATGTGAGACTGAGCCTGAGGGGCTGGTATTGTTCTAAGATGTTGCCCGAGGGGCAAATTTGTTGATGTGAACACGTGATTTTTGCCCCAAGCAATTAATTCCAAAATAAAAAAAATACAAAAATGATTTTGATGGCAATTGGTTTGATTATTGTATAGAAAGTATCAGTGTGTATGTTTAATTGTTGAAAATAAAAATGAAAGAAATTTGAAACAAATACAAATTGAAATTAATTAGAAAATATAAAAAATGTAAGGTAATTACTAGGAATTTTGAAAATTAAAGAAAAATACAAAATTACAAAATAAAAGAAAAATACATCAGTGTATAAAAAGTATATATACAAGGAAAACAAGTCTAAAATACAAGGAAAATACATAAATTAAAATAAATAAATACAATTTTAAAAATACAAAAATAGGATAAATATAAAGAATAGAAAAATACAAGGTATCTTGGGCCAAATACACAAAATGGTTAGCCCAAATCAATACCTATTAAGACCTGGCCCAATTCATAATTGAACCGGCCAGCTTTGCAAAAGCCAAACGACGTCGTATCTACTAACAAATCAGGGCCGTTGATATAATCAATCAACGGACCAAATAAGGCGGTTGCCAAACAAACTAAATGACGACGTGTAAGGGAGATATCAGGGCCGTTGATTCCATTTAATCTAACGGATACAATCAATGTCGCTTAAACCAAAACGACACAGCTTAATTGAATAAATCACAACCATCCAAAGAATTTATCTAACGGACATGAGTAAGGTTACACTTAAATCAAACGTCATCGTTTAAAGGGAGAAATAATCCTGGTCGTTCATCTTAGCCAATCTAATGGCTGATAATAAACAACCTAAGATTAATATATATCTTCCCCTCCCCGTTCATATCATATAACTACGCAAACACCTTCATACACCAAAACACTAGCCGCCTTATTTCCCCCTCCTTCTCTCCTTCCTCCTCTCACAGACCACCGGAACCCTACCAGTGGTCTACTTCTATTCATCATCTCCGGCTCAGGCCACCACCCGGCTACTCCTTTCTTCATCCTCTAACACCTTACACCATTAACCCCGTCCAAATACCACACTCGTCCCCTAGATCTTGAAACTCCGATCGCCGGAACCCTAGCTGGCGACCTCCCAAACTATGAGTTAGTCTCCCATATTAACACCTCAGAACAACCTTAAAACACTCTTTCACCTCACCCAAGTCATATCTTTCAAATATCAGCCAAACTCGCCGAATATTCAAAAATGTCTCACCGGAACCCTACTCCAGCGGACACCCGAAACCAAAAACTTTCAAAGCCATAACCAGGGTCTCAAAATACACCCTTTAACATCCAAACAAGACTCCAAGAGTCTGGCTGAAAGATCAATTGTCAAAAGAGACTCAAAGTCTTTGAACCACTGGAAAACTAAGAAAGAAAAGAGGAAAGAAAGAAAAGAAGAAAGAAAGAAAAGAAAAAGAAAGGAAATAAGAAGAAACCACCAAAAAAGCTAAGTACTCTGAACCACTTTTGTTTTCTGTGCTTCACTCTTCTGTGTTCTTATGTGATTAAAACCTGAATCTATTGCATGTTTAGAAGATATCTGTGTGTATATTTGAAATCGATTAAGTATTCTTTAGATTCTGATGGTAGCTATCTGTAAATCGCATGATGTTAGTTGTTTGATGTTCTTATTCAATAGATCTTGTCTCGACTAATGGTTTTGATTAATTAGGATTCAACTATTATCAACTTGTCTCTTTGAATTCTGATTAATTTGAAAATTAGTTGTAATTAGGGCTATATGTACAAGATTACATAAAACAGGCTATTATTGCAATACAATTTATATGTTTGGTTCTTCTGAACTTCTGAGTACTTAGTCACATTTAAGTTACATGTGTAAATGATTATTGTGGATATTACTGCAACACATTGTAATTTTTGACTTGTAAAGTCACGTGTGGCAATTTTTGTAATGTGGTTAACTCTGAAAGGGTTTTACTTAGTCTATAATTGGCTAAAACATAAAGTCAAGTCTTACGGGTTATATTTTAAATACTATTGATTACCTCAGGTCTTAACAGACCTAAGGGTAGGTCGGGTAAATACTGTTAAAGCATAAAGGGTAAAAGGGAATAGAAATTGGTATTTCTGAGGATAATATAGAGGTAATGGGGGCATAAATGACAATGAGTCATGGTTTTACTGAAAATATATGAATAATAAAGGGTAAATTAGGCATAGGTAAAAGGTAGATATGTAATAAATCTTAGCAAGTGAGGGCAACTAAGTCAATACCGCCCAAGAGAATAGTAAAGAATAACCTGGAACCTTCTAGCAGGGGTTCAAGTGCATTTTCGTTAAAAATACCCTATACTTAACTGAAATAATTGAAAAAGAGTAGGGGTGGGAAATATGAATAATTAATTCGGATTTTCCTCCCAATTCACTCTATAAATAGGCTATCTTAGGCCTAAGTTAAGGGTTCAGACTTTAAGAGAGAGACTTTAGAGGTTCAGATTTTTGGGAAATTTTGAGAGAGGTTGAGAATTTAAAAGTTCAGAATTACAAAAGCTCTGAAACTTCTATACTAAAGTTCTGCTGGTCTTCTACTTAGTTGATAGTTCGAGTATTATTTCAGGGAATCTCTGCTGGTTGTTTCTCTACTTGTTTCTTTCAACCTTGCTAGGGTTTACAATTTGTCGAGTTATTTGCTGGTTTACCTGCTGAATTTTGGGATTTTGCTGGGTTGATTCATTCCTGTTTGTTGTTGCTATATCATCGTTGATGTTCCTAATTTTCTTTCATCTCCAAACCTAAAACTCATTAGTTTTGTTATTTGAATCAGGTACACAACTATGACCTGGAGTTGTACTTGAATCACTGTTGAAGAAATAAAAATGAAAATCTTACTCTAGCTGAATCAATTGTATATTTGTCATTTTATTATGTAGTTAATTGCTAGATTGCTGTAATTCTATTAAGATTGGTTGTAATAAGTATTAGATTAGATTACAATACCTCAAAACTTAGTAAAAACAATGGTGACATAAACGGTAGGTAAAGTAGACCGTGTAAGACGATCGCCTAAATCTAGGGTAAAAACTGACACAATCGTAGTTAAATCACTTTAATATGAAACTATTATAAACTGAATATGAATTGCAAATGCCTAGATGTTCTATAAATCTAGTTTTGAATCTGAATTGATCAATGCTAAAAGCGTAAGTAGCTTTGAATCCCAAATTGTACACTGTAATTCAAGTTGATCCAGTTTTAAATTTGTTTTCGTGATTCTGCAATTTGATAGGCATTTGAATTCTTGTAGGTAGGCTAGAATATTGTCTTCTTAATTGAATAACACAACAGAAACGATTAGTGTTATGATAGTGATTTAAGTATTAGACTCTACCAGTTGGATAATGAAATCATCATTCTGGATCAGTTAATAAACATAAAGTCAGTAGTGAATAAATACGAATTTTGTTTGTAGATTGTTGCGTTTATCAAGTGTTGTTAAAAATGACAATTCCTCCTGTTTGGCTCTGAATATAAAGGATCCGGGCCCAGTTATGACTCAGGCCCTGATCAGTATAAATGGCAATTAAGCCTATAAATAGAGGAAGAAATGGATACTGGCCTTAGCGACCCAGTTAAATTTGACTGCAGACTGGTGAGCCAATCCAAAGTCCAGGCCTAGTGATAAATATGGCCTGGACTCTTGCACACAGTGTTGTAAAATAAAAACTAAAACAGTTACCTTTGGATAAAAAACCAAAAATAGAAAATATAGTACATTTAAGATTGGACCTTAATAAAATGGAGATGAGCCTCACCAAACCACAAATACTTAATTGTGGGGCCCTCAAATAAATTTCAATATAAAATTCTAGCTTCGGAAGAACCGTTTAGCGAATTTTACAGTCTTTCCAAAATTAACAAGACGTAGATACTTTAGGCACGATCTATAATAAATATACATTCCTAATACGGGTGCACATTTATGTGACCCAAATCCAAATCTCGGCGGAGTTGAAATGTACTAAAGTCACAGGCGTACTGGTACGGTATGACTCGAAATGCATTTTCGCGACGTCGCAATTCTTATAAAAATAAAAATAAAATAAAGTGGAACACTAATAAAGCAAAAAATGAAACATATGAAAATCAGATAAAAACAAAGACAACAGTTAAGTGACCGTGCTAGAACCACGGAATCAGGGAGTGCCTAACACCTTCTCCCGGTTAACAAAATTCCTTATCCGAATTTCTGATTCGCAGACTGTAACAGAGTCATAATTTCCTCAGTTCGGGATTAAATCGGTGACTTGGGACACTATTATTTTCCCAAGTGGCGACTCTGAATTTAATAAATAAATCTCATTCCGACTGTCCTTTAAGTGGAAAAACTCCTTCCCTTTGGTTATTATATCCTTTTTCGGGGTGTAGTAAAACCAAATAGGGCATTATGGAAAAGCATACATGACAAATGACGAAAAAAGGAGGTGTGACAGCTTTGGTGACTCTGCTGGGGATAAGAAACCCAGAACTTCGGTTCAGGATTTAAGAATTCTAGCGCAGTTAAATTGCTGTTTTTGTTATATCTGATTTCATTATATGCTTTGATCAACGTGCTATATGTTTACCGCTTTGATATTATGTGAATTGTATATAAAAATTATTCAGAAAACCCTTCTCTTCTTACCTCCGGAGATGTGCTTACTAGTTGAGACTCCCATTTCAGTTAGTGTCAATACCCAAATAATAAATAGAGGCCGTAAAAGTTACAAAGCCAGACGATCCCGCGGGTCCCCGGTACGTAGCCCCCTCCTCGATCCGAGTTGTCCGCTCGGGTTCACAGTCTAGTACCACCGAAAAATCAAGATGTTGAGCCTAGAATTAGGACGATTATTTGCATCATATCGGACTTAGGGGACTCAACACAGAGGTTGGGTCCGTCTAGGTCAGGTAACCCGGATGTAAACGACCGAGCATGATTATGTGTTGCATTGATTTGTCCTGGGCCATTATGCGGACCGGCTAAATACTTGAAAATAAAAAGACAGAGAAAAATAGTAATTTCTAGAATAGCAATGTTTAAATACTGATGAAACACTGCCAAAATTTCGAGAAAAATATGAAAATAATCGGGTTAATTCAATTTTGTCAATATAGTTGGTCTAAAAACAATTTGAAAGAACTACGCTGGTTTGATTCTCACCATTAGGCGAGTTACGTAGGCAACCCATGATGGGTGCAACCACCCCTTTTCAAAAATAACCAAAAAATTGTTAACAAATCAAAGTGATGTTGTTTTTTGAAAATAGCCGAATGGCCACTTTTGAAGTCATTTCCCTTAAATAATAAATATAGCCTTAAAATCTTCGGATGAAGTATTGAAAGGCTGTATTCGCAAATAGGGATTCTTTTGAAAAATGTTGAAAATAATAATATGAGTTTAAATCACCTTTAATAAATGTGCAGGATGAGCACAATGTAAAACGAACCATTTTCACTAATGAATAAGATCCCTTTGTAGTTATGATTATAGTGGAACGACTTGGGCCAAGATGGACAGGATGAGGTCAAAAAATATTTGAAAGATCTTACCGGGCTGCTTGATATCATACCTCGAGGAGACATTATTCGAGCACTAGTCGCTTGCTGGGATCCCGCACATAATTTGCTCCACTTTCCAGATTTTGAACTCACTTCAACACTAGAAGAGATTGCTAACTACATCGGAAAGGATGAGGTCCCTTTAAAAAATAAATATCCGGTCGCTCCAAGAGCCAAGAATTGTACAAAGATTCCTCGACTCTTTGAAAATAGCCAGAAATGTTCACAATGAAGATTTGGTCCACAGGTTTTGCACCATGAACTTTATATACCGCAGATATGGCCACGTTGGAGGATTTAATGTTCCAACAAACAAACTCTGCAGCAAAGCAAACTGGGCTAAATGGGAGGAACATAGGCATTTTGCCTTCATGGTAGCCTTTCTAGGATTAATAATATTTCCAAGGAAAGACGGGAACATCGACATCAGAGTTACCGGGGTTGCCAGTAATCTCCTTACATAGGACAATAGTACTTTGGCGCCAATGATAGTGGCCGATATCTTTCGTGCTCTCACAGCCTGCAAAGCGGGAAAAAATTTCTTCGAGGGGTGTAATTTGCTACTACAGATGTGGATGATCGAGCATTTATGTCATCACCCCCAGTTTTTGAGTTATGAATAATCAGAAAAGACTTGTATCGAAGAATTCTATATGAGGACAAAAGAGGCTAAGTTGCCAGAGGGGTCTAAAGGTTGGATCACATACTTCCGATCACTTACTGCTAGTCAGATAGAATGGGTATTCGGATAGTTGCCCATCAATGAAGTCATATACATGCCAGCAGAAGGATCATACTTTCTTTTAATGGGACTCAAAAGTATCCAACCTTATGCACTATATCGAGTATTACGGCAACTCGAAAGAAATAAAATCGTGCCAAAAGATGGGGATCTCAGCCTTCAAGCGATACAGATTAGTCCCGATGGGCAATTTCCTGAGGCAAAAGTCCGACAAATACGGAATGAGTGCCAAAGTTTGAAAGTGGACACTTGTGTAAGGGATTCAGGTAGATGTGAAGTGTCACCTAGTTATTTCGCATGGTACCAAAGAGATTTTGAGCATGAAAGACCGACAAAGAGACCTCACATTCAAGAATTTGCCGAGCTATCAAAGGGGCAATAGGATTGGTTGGCCAAGTAGAATGAATACTGAGCCAAAATCAGTATGTTAGAAAAGCAAGTTCAGGACCTCAAATTCGAAAACAGCTTACAAGCAGCGGCCGATGAGGGTGAAAAGAAACAACTGATTAAAGAAAATGAAACATTGAAAGCTCAGATTTTGAAAATGAGAGCAGCAACCGAAGCCCAGTTCGACATGCCAGGGATGAAAAACTAATTGATAATTTATGGTAAAAGGTGAACGACTACAAATTTGATCTAGATAAAGCCGAGAAGGAATTAATTGGGGTTCAGAAACAATTGGCCAGGAATGTTGAAGAAAGGGCTCGGATGATCCAATAGTTAAAAGATGAACATAGTGTCGAAGTTGCTCGTCTAAGGAAAAAGATTGTCACGACCGAGGTCAAAAGTAGCAAACAAGCAAAAGAATTTTAAATAGAAAGAGAGCACTGCTACATGGCCATGGCTCGGTTAGAAATGGAACTACGGCAGCTTCAAAAGAAAAGCTAGTAGACCTTGGATGCTCGTGCCGAACAGATAGGGAGGTTGCTTCAAGTTAAAGGAATTATCAGGGAAATAATTGTCAGCATTGCTCACTATATTACAGGGAAATACCAGTTGTGCAAGGATATGACCCAGTCCATATTATCCGCAGCAGCAATGATCTTTGTAAAACAAGTAATGATAGATTTGGATAAACTCCAAATGGGATTAGCATATAGGCCCGCGGTAAGACCGAACGATGTCTCGCGGATACTAGGAGCTTTAATGTATTCTTAGGAAATGCATTTTTCTGTATTTTCATTTTATTTAGAAGGTTGTAGTACAATATCATCTTTTTTAATCAATGATTGAGTATCAATAAAAGTGAAAATCCAAAAGTTGTCATTATTTTTCCTTACATGCAAATGCTTATGAGATAGGCAAACATATAGGATCGGAAAAAAAAAGTAAACAATGAAAACGAAAAAAAAAAGAAAAAGAAAATTGGTGGAAACAAAGGAAAGAAAAGGAAAAGCCGAAATTGGAAAAGAAAAATTGGCGGGTCAAAAGAAAGACAACAATGCCGGGATGATGCATAATTGCCAGGCAAAATTTTTGTTTTGAAACTTGTGATGTTCATCTATTATGACCTAACTAGTAACAAGTTTTGTCGTTGATAAGAATTAGATAAAGCAGTTAGCAACTGGCATTCTGGCACATCACAGCTACAACACTCGTTCCAAAAGAATGACTCAAGAAATTGAGCCGACAATCATGGACCCAGTGCAAGAGGAGGAAGTAGTAGATGTGAATAGCATGAAGGAAGAAATGTATAAGCTTAAACAGCAGATGTCTAAAATATATCAGGCTTGGTCGAGGGGACAACCCTTACCCACCTACCTAGCCAATCCCACATATATCTCACCACCAGTCCCAAACCACGATCCACCCACAATGAACACATCTTCTACATACCCTACATACCCACCCTACTATGCCACTACATCACAAGCACCACCCTCAATTCCTAAACAAGCTCCACCACCGCCACCACAGGTTGCTCCAGTATATGTGGCACCACCACCAGCCACCTTGCACAAATCCTCTAGTGAGCCAGTGTTTCATATCCAGGATAACCATTACTACCCTCCAGAACCCACCTTCAGACAGCATGATTCTTATACCCCTCTTATCGATATGATGGAAGAGGAGAAACCCGTTAGAAATCCTGAGCAGGCGGAGATGGCTAGGAAAATGAAGAGTCATGAGCAGTCATTTCGTAATATGCAGGGTTTAGGGGGTCAAGTTAGCGTGGCGTACAAGGACTTGTGTTTGTTCCCCGAAGTACAACTGCCAACAGGGTTTAAATTGCAAAAATTTGACATGTATGATGGCCATGGTGATCCAGTAACCCATCTGAGAGGATATTGCAGCAAAATGCGTGGAGCTGGGGGAAAAGATGAACTACTCATGGCTTATTTCAGCCAAAGTCTCAGCGGCTCAGCACTTGAATGGTACACCCGTTAAGATCATACCAGATGGTTCATTTGGGACGATTTGGCTCAATCATTTGCGAACCATTTTCAATATAATCTAGAAATCATCCCGGATAGGTTGTCATTGACAAAAATGGAAAATAAGCTCGGAGAAAGTTTTCGGGAGTATGGTTTCAGGTAGAGAGAACAGGCGGCTCGTGTGGATCCACCAATGAAAGAAGGAGAAATGGTAGATTATTTCTTACAAGCTTTAGAGCCGACATACTATGGGCATCTGGTGTCTCCAATTGGAAAGACCTTCAATGGTGGTAAAGATGGGAAACTTTGTTGAAGAAGTAATGAAAACAAATAAAATCATGAGTTATTCAGCCATCAAGGCTACAAATCAAGCAATTCAGACGAGGAAAGGAGGAGCAATTGGGAAGAAAAAGAAAGAAGAAGTGACAGTTATAGAGGGAAGGTCTTGGTCTCGGGGCCCCAACCCATATCACCATCAGCCTCGCCCATATCAACCTTACCCACCAACACCATATAGCCCACTTCAACATTATTACCCTCCGACCGGTCCTCGGTTTTCTGTCCATCATGCCCAATCTTACCCACCACTTTCTCCTTCATGGCGAACCCCAGCACCTCAGAATATCTACCACACCCAAAATACATACCCGCCACAAAACATCTACAAAAATCCCAATAGAACCAGTTTCCGTCCCGACCCTGAAGTCAAGAATGGCAAGGCTCAAAGAAAGAAAACATCTACTCCTCTGGGCGAGTCATATACCAGCCTCTTCCACCGATTAAGACAACTTGGGATGCTGAACCCCATAGAGCCTAAAACTCCCAACCCTCCACCGAGAAATTTGGATCAATCAATCCATTGTGAATATTGTTTAGGGGCCCTGGGACATGACACGGAGAAATGTTGGCACCTAAAATCTGCAAAACAGGAACACATTGACTCCAGAAGAATTGAGGTACAAGCCCCCGAGGCTCCTAATATAACACAAAATACTTTGCCTATGCACCATGAGACACACATGATAGAGCTAGTACAAGGAGAAAGTTGCAAAAATCCCTCTCAGGCTGTAATGATGATCAAAGCAAACATCAAGACAGAGGAGAAAGTCGGGAGTGAGAAAATATCATTCGGGCCACCTATAAGTCAGCCAATAGTGGTAGTTGAACCTGAGCCTATAAAAGTGACGGTACCTGGGGTGAAGCCCATATTGACTGTGAAAGGGGCAAATATAAAACTAGTTGTTATCAGGCCAGTCGTTTAGATGCCGATAGTGAACATCAAAACCGTACCTTGGAATTATGATAAGGTAACTGTCATGTATAAAGGAAAAGAAATCAAGGGGGAGATCTGTGAAACCCATGGTTTGACTCGGTCAGGAAGATGCTTTGCTCCCGATGAATTGAGGAAGGCAAAAAATATGAAAGAAAATCTGGCCCACGTAAAGAAAGCAGTTACAGAAGAAGAAACCGAGGAATTCCTAAAGAAAATGAAAGCTAAAGATTATTCCATAGTTGAGCAGCTGAGGAAGACACCATCTCAAATATCATTGCTATCTCTGTTGATTCATTCTGATGAACACAGAAAGGCATTAATGAAGATCATAAATGAAGCTCATGTACCAAAAAAGATCACAGTGCGTCATTTGGAAAAGATCACAAACAAAATCTTTGAGGCAAACAGCATAACATTCTCAGATGATGAACTGTCATTGGAAGGGACAGAGCACAATAGGGCGTTATATCTTACAGTGAAGTGTGAGGAATCAGTGGTGACCCATGTCCTGGTCGATAATGGGTCAAGTGCCAATATTTGTCCTTTATCTACTCTAGGTAAATTGAAGATTGACCATGAAAGAATCCACAGAAATAGCATATGTGTGAGAGGATTTGACGGAGGTGGGAAGAACACTGTCAGAGATATGATATTAGAACTCACCATCAAACCGGTGGAATTTACCATGGAGTTTCAAGTGTTGGACGTTGCCGTGTCCTATAATCTCCTGTTAGGACGTCTGTGGATACATGCTGCAAAAGTGGTGCCTTCTTCACTCCATCAAATGGTGAAGTTTGAATGGGATTAACAAGAGATAGTAGTGCATGGTGAAGATAATGTTTGCAATACCATCACGCTATTCGAAGAAGTTGAGGGTGACAAAGGTCCTTGGGTGTACCAAGTAATGGACACTGCAACTATGAATAAGATATCTGAAGGTGAAAGCATCCCAGTACCCAAAGTAGCCCATGCGACAGTCATGGTTGCTAAGGAAATGTTAAAGAACGGGTTCTCTCCGGGAAAAGGTTTAGGAGTTGCTCTGCAAGGAATAATACAACCAGTACATCTTCCGGGTAGCACTAATACTTTTGGCTTGGGTTTCAAGCCAACCATCGCCGACATACAAAGAGACAAAAGATTGAAAAAGAAAGGATGGACCCTGTGACGACCCAAAGGGTCATCACTTGTTTTCCTCACTTGTTCCGCACTTCCGAGGCCTTGAAAACCTCATTCTATGTTGCCTCGATTTACGTGCATGATCCAGGCATGTAGCCGAAAAGATTTTGTGATAGAATATATGAATTCTATGGGAAACATGAAGAAAAATAATATTAATATTGATATAGTTGACTTCGGTCCACATTTCTGGTAAACGGACCCGGACCCGAGATCGGACGTTCTCGGAAGGTCCGTAGGAAAATATGGGACTTGGACATGTGTCCAGAGTTGAATTTTGAGACCTAGAGCCTAAGCTATGGATTTTTCTGTGAAATTGTTTTTGCTGTAATTATTAAAGGAAAATGAATTAAATGACCTTGGTATCGGGATCGTATTTGGGTTCCGACGCCCGGCACAAGTCTTAATTATTATATATGTGCTTCATGCAAAGTTTGGTGACATTTGGATGTCGTTTGATATGTTTTGGGCCTTGAGTTCCAAGTTTGAAAGTTTTGAAAACCAAAAGGATGAAAATCATGAACTTGAGACTTGATTTGATGAAAACGATGTCATATTGGCGATGTGACCGCACGAGCAATTTTGTAATGTGTTTTTGATGTTGTGTACATGTTTCGTTTGGAGCCCGCAAGGCTCGAATAAAGATTTGATAGGTCGTTGGTTCAAATTCTGAATTTTAACACAGCTGGTTTTTCACCCAGCTGTTGTCTTCGCAAATGTGAAGATTTTCTCGCAATTGCGAGAAGTCCCAGACTGGCCTTGGTTCGCAAATGTGAACCATACTTCACAAATGCAAAGTTGGAAGGGTTGAGCATTGCTTCGCAAATGTGCTGTTAACCTCGCAAATGTGAGGCCTTCAGTGTTAAGCCTTGCTTTGCAAATGCGAAGCTTTTGTCGCAAATGCGAAGGCCCCTTGATCCAGCCTTGTTCGCAAATGTGAACATTATGTCGCAAATATGACCATGACAGTCCCCAACCCTGTAGTGTTCGCAATTGCGAACAAATGTTCGCAATTGCGATATCCGCAGCTGTGCAATTTTATACTTAAACGAATTTTAAAGCTCATTCTTCATTCTTTCAAAAACCCACACACCACACACGACCTCTCAAGAGCAATTTCACTCCAAAGCAATTATAAGTCACTTTTTACTTAATTCTTTCAATTCCTAACAACATTAAACATATTTTTAAATAGAAATCTAAGGTTTTCATGGTAGAAATTCATATTTTTGGGTAGAACCTAGGGTTTTCATGAATTGGCCAATTGGACCTTGAATTGAGGTCCGATTTTGAAACAAATCATATATTTGAACTCGTGGGGGAATGGGTAACCGGATTTTGGTCCGAACCCTGAGTTCCGACCACGTGGGCTAGGGGCATTTTGGAAAATTTTGGGGTAAACTTTGAGAAAACCATTTTAAGCATTCAAACCAAGTTAATTAGAATTTATTAATATGATGGAATCAATTATGATTAGATTCGAGCTAGTTGAAAGCGGAAATTCGGGGAAAAAGCTATAATTGAAGCATAATTTGGACTTCAAGGCAAGAGGTAAATCTTTGTTCTATCCTAGCTTGAGGGAATAGGATTATGTGTTATGTGATCGAGTGCGGTGTATAGGCTGTGGTGACGAGAATCCATACACTAGTGTCTTGCATGACCGTGAGTCGTTGTTAATATTTGTTGCGAGACATTTTAAAGAGATATTGATTGTCCTTGCCGGCTCTTTGTTGTGATAATTATTGTGTCCCTTGCCGGGACGGTTCATGATTTATTATTTTCTTTCTCTGCCCTTAACTGTGATTATTATTTGTGTGAGGAAGAGTGATAATGCACGAAGGGTGATGCCGTGCTTTGATTTATTGATTATGCACGAAGGTTAATGTCGTGCCTTGTTATTGATTACGCACGAAGGTTAATGTCGTGCCATGTTATTGATTATGCACGAAGGATCTTGTCGTGCCTTGTTATTGAACCATGTACAAAGGATCATGCCGTACCATGGATGTGAGGATGAGAGTAAAAGCACGAAGGGTGATACCGCGCACTTTATTTGCTTATTTGGTGAGGATGAGAGTAAAAGCACGAAGGGTGATGCCATGCAACTATTTGCTATTCCTTGACTTGATATTACCTGTTTTTCATTATACCTTGGTTTCATTATAGATTTAATAACTGTGGTTAACTGTTGAGTTCCTCTGTGTTATTCATTGTTGAGTTATTACTTGATTATTTCTCGTTATCTTGTGGTGTACATATATATAGAACTGCACAGGTATGTGGGTGTCTGGTCCTTGGCTTGCCACTACTTCGCCGGGATAGGCCAGGCACTTACCAGCACATGGGGTCGGATTGTGCTGATACTGCATTTCTGTGCATTTTAGCACAAGTTCAGGTTTCGATCAGGAGCAGCAGCAGTAGATCTTTTGCATGGGAGTTGAGCAGATTGAGACCGAGGTAGCTTGAAGGCATCCGCAGACCCGACGTCTCTTCCTTTTACTTATGTTACTAGCTGTAGTCTCTTTATTCTGAGACAAACATATTATGTTATATTTTCTTTCAGACCTTTATGTGTAGTATTCAGTAGTAGTTCGTGAGTTGGTGACTCCACGTCTTGGGTAGAGGATTTCAGTATTGTGTTACCTTGAACTGCTTATCTCTATTTTTATAAAAGTCTTCCGCATTTTATTCAATTAATGTTATGGTTCTTGTTAATAAAAATTGAGTATGAAATATTGCTAGAAACAGGATAATGTGAATAAAGTGTCTTGCCTAGCTACCACGAGTAGGCGCCATCACGATCCCGATATTGGGGGAAAATCCGGGTCGTGACAAGTTGGTATTAGAGCTCTAGGTTAGATAGGTCTCACCACTCACGAACAAGCTTAGTAGAGTTTGAGAGGTAGATACGGAGACGTCTGTACTTGTCTTCCAGAGTCTATTGAGTTAGGAAAGAGTCTCTCATTTGTTCCTTCTTGATGTGTGATTTGTTCTTCAAATACTGATTGAACTTCTACTCTGTCCTTTCGCAGATGGTGAGGACATGTGCTTCTTCGTCTGCTGACCAGCAGCTTGAGCCCCAGGCAGCTCCTGTGAGGGGCAGGGTCCGAGGCTGTATCGGAGGCCGTGGTAGGGGCAGAGCTCAGCCCCTGGCAGCTATTCCAGAGGTGGAGCCTCATATTGAGACTGGCGAGGAGGTTCCAGTCCCAGCAGCTCCAGTGGGCCCAGCTCAGGTCCCGGGAGAGGCCTTATTTACCTTGGATCTTCGGGAGGCCCTGGTCAGTATAGCGGGTTTTATGGACAGCGTTGCTAGAGCAGGCTTATTACCAGCTGCACCAACCACTTCTCAGGCTGGAGGAGGGGCCCAAATTCCTGTTGCACGTACTCCGGAGCCAGTAGCTCCCCAGCCTCAAGCACTAGTGGTTCGGCCAGCTGTGGCCACTCAGTCAGGTACCACAGCTCAGGCCGGAGATGGAGTGGCCATGACTTCTGATTCTTTATGGAGACTTGATCGGTTCTCCAAGCTGTTTACCACTACCTTCAACGGTGCCACATCAGAGGATCCTCAGGATTTCTTGATTAGTTGCCATGAGATTCTCAAGACTATGGGGATAGTGGAGTCCAATGGAGTTGACTTCTGTACATTCAGGCTTTTAGGATCCGCCAAGACTTGGTGGAGGGATTATTGTTTGACTCGACCAGCAGGGTCCCCGGCTTTATCATGGGATCAGTTTGCAGAGTTATTTCTGGAGAAGTTTCTCCTTGTTACTCAGCGGGATGCACTTCGGAGGCAGTTTGAGCGCCTCCAGCAGGGCACTATGACTGTCACTCAGTATGAGACAATATTTGTTGATTTGGCACGTCATGCAGTGGTGATACTTCCCACAGAGTGGGAGAGGGTCCGTAGGTTCATAGATGGGCTTAATCAGCCAATTAGACTTCAGATGGCTATGGGAGTGGGGAGTGATATATCATTTCAGGAGGCAGCTAATGCAGCACGTAGGGTTGAGATGGCTCTTGCTCGGGGAGGTGGTTATTTTTCAGACAAGAGGCCTCGTCATTCAGGCAGGTTTAGTGGTTCTTCTTCTGGTGGCAGGGAATCTTTTGATAGGGGCCAGTCTTCCAGGCCTTTCCATTCCGCCCTTCAGGCTTCACAGGGTGGACCAGGCGATCGTGAGTTTCGTGAGCGGTATTCAGATCAGTCTCCTATTAGTGCCCAGCCTCTTCAGAGTGTTCGTGGAGGCCATTCAGGTCGTCAGGGCCAGCGGCCCCATCAGCCTAAGAGCTACTACGGTTGTGGTGACCCAAGTCATCTTGTCAGATTCTTCCCTTGAGCGACGGGCAACACTCAGCAGCGGGGCCCTTGTCCCATGATTCAGGCCCCAGCTGACCCTCAGCCTGCCCAGCCAGCCAAGGACGGGGGTAGAGATCATAGAGGTGGAGGTCGAGACCGTAGAGGTGGAGACCGTCCAGCCAGAGGTAGAGGTCAGCCAGTTGATGACCGCCCTAGGGATGTAGCTCAGAGGGGAGGTGCTGATCTCCGATTCTATGCTTTACTAGCCAGGCCAGAGGCGGAGGCCTCAGATGCCGTGATTACAGGTATCATTCTCGTTTGTGGCAGAGGTGCTTCAGTATTATTTGACCCTGGGTCTATATATTCATATGTGTTTTCCTACTTTGCACCGTACTTGGCCGTATCTAGTTGTGCTCTGGATATTCCAGATTATGTGTCTACACCAGAGGGCGACTCCATTGTAGTCGACCGGGTGCATCGTTCGTGCGTAGTTATATTTGGGGGTCTTGAGACCCGTGTTGATCTATTGCTATTAGACATGGTAGATTTCGATGTCATAGTGGGGATGGACTGGTTGTCCCCATACCATGCTATCCTAGATTGTCATGCCAAGACTGCGACCTTGGCCTTGCCAGAATCACCCCGACTAGAGTGGAAAGGTACCTCAAGCCACTCCGTTGGCACTGTTATTTCCTATGTTAAGGCTCGACGTATGGTCAAGAAGGGGTGTCTAGCTTATCTGGCTTATGTTCGTGATTCCAGCGCAGAAGTTCCTTCTATTGAATCAGTCCCTATTGTATGGGAGTTTCCTGAGGTTTTCCCTTCAGACCTGCCAGGCATGCCACCCGACAGGGATATTGATTTCAGTATTGATCTGGCACCGGGCACTCAGCCCATCTTTATTCCACCCTATCGTATGGCCCCGCCGGAGTTAAAAGAGTTAAAAGATCAGTTGCAAGACCTTCTTGAGAAGGGCTTTATTAGGCCCAGTGTTTCCCCCTAGGGAGCACCCGTACTGTTTGTGAAGAAGAAAGATGGCTCGATGCGGATGTGTATTGATTACCGACAATTGAACAAAGTGACAATAAAGAATAAGTATCCACTGCCGAGGATTGATGATTTGTTTGACCAGCTCCAGGGAGCGAGGGTGTTCTCAAAGATAGACTTGAGGTCAGGCTACCATCAGCTGAAGATCAGGGCGGCTGACATTCCTAAGACAACCTTTCGCACTAAATATGGGCATTATGAGTTATTGGTCATGTCCTTTCGAGTTGACCAATGCCCCAGCAGCATTCATGGAGTTGATGAATCAGGTGTTCGGGCCTTACTTAGATCTGTTCGTGCTAGTCTTTATAGATGACATCCTGGTATACTCCCGCATCCAGGAAGAGCACGAGCAGCACCTCAGAGTGGTTCTTCAGACTCTGAAGGATAATCATCTATATGCCAAATTTTCGAAATGTGAGTTCTAGTTGAGTTCGGTGGCATTTATGGGCCACATTGTATCAGTGGAAGGTATTCGGGTGGACCCAAAGAAGATTGAGGCAGTCCAGAATTGGCCTCGACCAGCTTCGGTGACCGAGATCCGGAGTTTCTTGGGATTAGCAGGTTACTACCGTTGATTTGTAGAGGGGTTTTTTTCTATTGCAGCCCCGATGACCAGGTTGACCCAGAAGGGTGCCCAGTTCCAGTGGTCAGAGGAGTGTGAGGCAAGCTTTCAGAAGCTTAAGACAGCCTTGACTACAGCACCAGTTCTAATACTACCTACGGGTGCAGGGCCTTATACAGTTTACTGTGACGCATCTCGTACAGGGCTTGGAGCGGTATTGATGCAGGATGGTAAGGTTATCGCTTATGCTTCGAGGCAGCAGTTAAAAATACATGCGAAGAATTATCCAGTTCATGATCTTGAGTTAGCAGCAGTGGTTCATGCCTTGAAGATCTGGAGGCATTATCTATATGGTGTGACGTGTGAGGTGTACACCGATCACAAAAGCCTTCAGTACTTGTTCAAGCAAAAGGAGTTGAATCTTCGACAACGAAGGTGGTTAGAGTTGCTGAAAGACTATGATGTTACTATCCTATATCACTCAGGTAAGGCCAATGTAGTGGCCGATGCATTGAGTAGAAAGTCTGCCAGCATGGGTAGTCTTGCATTCATTCCGGTCAGTCAGAGACCATTTGCTCTAGATGTCCAAGCCTTAGCCAACCGCTTCGTGAGATTAGACATTTCTGAGCCTAGTAAGGTGTTAGCCTGCACGGTCAATCGTACTTCTCTATTAGAGCGTATCCGTGAGAGGCAATTTTATGATCCTCATTTGTGTAACTTGAGAGATACAGTACAGCGGGGAGGTTCCACGAAGGTAAATCTAGATGATGATGGGGTATTGAGATTGCAGGGTCGAGTTTGTGTGCCCAATGTTGAAGGGATTCGAGAGTTGATCTTAGCGGAGGCCCACAGTTCGCGGTATTCTATTCACCCGGGCGCCGCGAAGATGTACCAGGACTTACGACAACAATATTGGTGGCGCTGGATGAAGAAAGATATCATTGCGTATGTCGCTCGGTGTCTAAAATGTCAGCAGGTGAAATATGAGCACCAGAGGCCTGGTGAGGTATTCTAGATAATCGAAATTCCCGAGTGGAAATGGGAGCGGATCACTATGGACTTCATTACTGGACTTCCTTTGACTCGGAGGAAATTTGATACTATTTGGGTCATTGTTGATAGGCTAACCAAGTCAGCACACTTCATTCCAGTATCTGTCTCCTACTCATCGGAGAGGGTAGCAGAGATTTACATCAGGGAGATTGTTCGACTTCATGGGGTGCCGGTATCTATTATCTCAGATCGGGGTACGCAGTTTACCTCGCGGTTCTAGAGAGCGGTCCAGCAGGAGTTAGGCACCCAGGTTCAACTGAGTACAGCTTTTCATCCTCAGATGGATGGTCAGTCCGAGAGAACTATTTAGATTCTAGAGGATATGCTTGGAGGCTCGTGGGACCAATTTCTGCAATTAGCAGAGTTTGCCTACAACAACAGCTATCAGTCTAGCATCCAGATGGCCCCATATGAGGCATTGTATGGTAGGCGATGTCGATCTCCAGTCGGATGGTTTGAGCCGGGAGAGGCTCGGTTGTTGGGTACAGACTTAGTTCAGGAGGCCTTGGATAAGGTCAAGACTATCTAGGAGAGATTGCGTTCAGCTCAGTCTAGACAGAAGACTTATGCGGATCGTAAGGTTCGAGATGTAGATTTCATAGTTGGTGAGCGAGTATTGCTCCGAGTGTCGCCTATGAAGGGCATGATGAGGTTTGGGAAGAAGGGCAAGCTCAGCCCTATGTATATTGGCCCATTTGAGATTCTAGACCGCGTGGGAGGGGTGGCTTACAGACTAGCTCTGTCGCCTAGCTTATCAGCCGTGCATCTAATTTTTCATGTATCTACGCTTCGGAGATACCACGGCTATCCCACACATTTGTTAGACTTCAGTACTGTCCAATTGGACAACGATCTATCCTATGAGGAGGAGCCGGTGGCCATTCTAGACAGGCAGGTTCGACAGTTGAGGTCGAAGAGTTATCCTTCTGTGCATGTTCAGTGGAGAGGTCAGCCTCCTGAGGCATTGACCTGGGAGTCCGAGTCTGATATGCGGAGCCGCTACCCACAATTATTCCCCGACTCAGGTATTTCCTTCTCTTGTCCGTTCGCGGACGAACGGTTGTTTTAGAGGTGGAGGATGTGACGACCCAAAGGGTCATCACTTGTTTTCCTCAATTGTTCCGCACTTCCGAGGCCTTGAAAACCTTATTCTATGTTGCCTCGATTTACGTGCATGATCCGGGCATGTAGCCGAATATGAATTCTATGGGAAACTTGAAGAAAAATGATATTAATATTGATATAGTTGACTTCGGTCAACATTTTTGGTAAACGGACCCGGACCCGAGATCGGACGGTCCCGGAAGGTCCGTAGGAAAATATGGGACTCGGACATGTGTCCGGAGTCGAATTCTAAGGCCTAGAGCCTAAGTTATGGATTTTTCTATAAAATTGTTTTTGTTGTAATTATTAAAGGAAAATGAATTAAATGACCTTAGTATCGGGTTCGTATTTTGGTTCCGACGCCCGGTACAAGTCTTAAATATTATATATGTGCTTCCTGCAAAGTTTGGTGATATTTGGATGTCGGTTGATATGTTTTGGACCTTGAGTTCCAAGTTTGTAAGTTTTGAAAACCAAAAGGGTGAAAATCATGAACTTGAGGCTTGATTTGATGAAAATGATATCATATTGGCGATGTGATCACACGATCAAGTTTGTAATGTGTTTTTGATGCTGTGTACATGTTTGGTTTGGAGCCCGGGGGGCTCGGGTAAAGATATGATAGGCCGTTGGTTCAAATTCTGAATTTTAACGCAGCTGGTTTTTCACCCAGATGTTGTCTTCGCAAATGCGAAGATTTTCTCGCAATTGCGAGAAGTCCCAGACTGGCCTTGGTTCGCAAATGCGAACCATACTTCGCAAATGCGAAGTTGGCAGGGTTGAGCATTGCTTCGCAAAGTTAACCTGGCAAATGCGAGGCCTTCAGTGTTAAGCCTGGCTTCGCAAATGCAACTTTATACTTAAACGAATTTTAAAGCTCATTCTTCATTCTTTCAAAAACCCACACACCACACACGACCTCTCAAGAGCAATTTCACTTCAAAGCAATTGTAACTCGCTTTTTACTTAATTCTTTCAATTCCTAACAACATTAAACATGTTTTTCAATAGAAATCAAAGGTTTTCATGGTAGAAATTCATGTTTTTGGGTAGAACCTAGGGTTTCATGAATTGGGCAAGTGGACCTCGAATTGAGGTCCGATTTTGAAACAAATCATATATTTGAACTCGTGGGGAATAGGTAACCGGATTTTGGTCTGAACCCCGAGTTCTGACCACGTGGGCCAGGGGAGTTTTGGGAAATTTTGGGGTAAACTTTGAGAAAACCATTTTTAAGCATTCAAACCAAGTTAATTAGTATTTATTAATATGATGGAATCAATTGTGATTAGATTCGAGCTAGTTGAAAGCGGAAATTCGGGGAAAAAGCTATAATTGAAGCATAATTTGGACTTCAAGGCTAGAGGTAAGTGTTTGCTCTATCCTAGCTTGAGGGAATAGGATTATGTGCTATGTGCGATGTGATCGAGTGCGGTGTATGGGCTGTGGTGACGAGCATCCATACACTGATGTCTTGCATGACCGTGAGTCGTTGTTAATACTTGTTGTGAGACATTTTAAAGAGATATTGATTGCCCTTGCCGGGACTTTGTTGTGATGATTATTGTGTCCCTTGCCGGGACGGTTCATGATTTATTGTTTTCTTTCTCTGCCCTTAACTGTGATTGTTATTTGGGTGAGGAAGAGTGATAATGCACGAAGGGTAATGTCATGCTTTGATTTATTGATTATGCATGAAGGTTAATGCCGTGCCTTGTTATTGATTATGCACGAAGGTTAATGTCGTGCCATGTTATTGATTATGCACGAAGGATCATGTCGTGCCTTGTTATTGAACCATGTACGAAGGATCATGCCGTACCATGGATGTAAGGATGAGAGTAAAAGCACGAAGGGTGATGCCGTGCACTTTATTTGCTTATTTGGTGAGGATGAGAGTAAAAGCACGAAGGGTGATGCCGTGCAACTATTTGCTATTCCTTGACTTGATATTACCTGTTTTCCATTATACCTTGGTTTCATTGTTGATTTAATAACTGTGGTTAACTGTTGAGTTCTTCTGTGTTATTCATTGTTGAGTTGTTACTTGATTATTTCTCGTTATCTTGTGGTGTACATATATATAGAACCGCACAGGTTTATGTGGGTGTCTGGTCCTAGGCTTGTCACTACTTCGCCGGGATAGGCTAGGCACTTACCAGCACATTGTGCTGATGCTGCACTTCTGTACGTTTTTGCACAGGTCCAGGTTTCGATCAGGAGCAGCAGCGGTAGATCTTTTGCGTGGGAGTTGAGCATATTGAGACCGAGGTAGCTTGCAGGCGTCCGCAGGCCCGGCGTCTCTTCCTTTTACTTATGTTACTAGCTATAGTCTCTTTGTTCCGAGACAAACAGATTATGTTATTTTCTTTCAGACCTTTATGTGTAGTATTCAGTAGTAGTTCGTAAGTTGGTGACTCCACATCTTGGGTAGAAGATTTCAGTATTGTGTTACCTTGAACTGCTTATCTCTATTTTTATAAAAGTCTTCAGCGTTTTATTCAATTAATGTTATGGTTCTTGTTAATAAAAATTGAGTATGAAATATTGCTAGAAACAGGATAGTGTGAATAAAGTGGTTTGCCTAGCTACCACGACTAGGCGCCATCATGATCCCGATGTTGGGGGAAAATCCGGGTCGTGACAGACCCTCCCAAAACCTATCCCAAAACTTTCCTATTCCCTCGTCAAGTCTGGTATACAAAGACGTCCGGCGACGGTCATGCCTAGCCATGCAGTGATAAGGCCAGATAAAGAGCTGTTAGAAAGATTTGACAGGTTGTTAGAAGGCGTTAACATGATAGAGGCAGCCGAGGGTACAAGCAAGATGGACGTTCAGTTTGTTGGACCCCGGATCAGGCAAAATAACTGGGAAGCTACTCCTCTTCCAATTAGAAGGGAGTTGTGGTAGTTAGCTTTATTGTTCCATTCCAAAAATCTGTCTTGTTTCAAAAATTCTAATCTTATGTTCCGTCTAGTCAGATGTATCCAAACATTGTTACCTTTCCAAAGTTTAATGAAATGCAATTTCTTTCTTCCTTTATTTTTGTAGCCTTATTTTATTTTCTTTCTTTTCTTGTACAGTCCAGTTTTTGCTGATTTCAATTATGTGTCATGCATGAAGGATTCTCGGTCCAGTCTTGATAATCAGATAGTTATACAAGAAATTGAACATGATAATGAAGTGGAATATGAGGATGAGGAAGTTTTGGAGGAAATTAGTAAGGATTTGAGCCACTATGAAGAGAAACCTAAACCAAACTTAAATGAGACGGAGTCTATTAATTTGGCGGATGAGGAGAATATTCGAGAAACAAAGATTAGTGTGCACTTGGAAGCCTCACTCAAAGAGGACTTGATCAATCTATTATATGAGTACAAAGACATATTTGCCTGGTCTTATAATGATATGTCAAGGCTCAGTACTGATTTGGTGGTACATAAGTTGCCCACTTATCCGGAATGCCAGCCCGTTAAGCAAAAGTTAAGAAAGTTCAAAACAGACATCAGTGTGAAAATAAAAGAAGAAGTCAACAAGCAATTTGAGGCAAAAGTCATACGGGTTACCAAGTACCCCACATGGTTAGCCAATGTTGTACCTGTTCCGAAGAAAGGTGGAAAAACCAGAGTGTGCGTTGATTATCGAGACCTTAACAAAGCAAGTCCGAAGGATGATTTTCCATTGCCAAACATCCACATATTAATTGACAATTGTGCCAAACATGATATTGGTTCTTTTGTGGATTGTTATGCGGGTTACAATCAGATCTTGATGGATGAAGAAGATGCAGAAAAGACAGCCTTTATCACACATTGGGGAATATATTGCTACAGAGTAATGCCGTTTGGATTGAAAAATTCTGGAGTTACATATATGAGAGCAATGACCACTATGTTTCATGACATGATATATTGAGAGATTGAAGTATATGTGGATGATGTTATTATTAAATCCAAAAAGCAGTGCGATCATGTCAAAGACTTGAGGAAGTTCTTCCAGAGGCTTCGGAGATAAAATCTCAAGCTCAACCCAGCAAAATGTGCTTTTGGAGTACCATCAGGAAAATTATTAGGGTTCGTGGTAAGCCGGCGCGGTATTAAATTGGACCCATCAAAGATAAAGGCAATTCAGAATTTGCCTCCACCAAAGAGCAAGAATATGTGATGAGTTTGTTAGGCAGGTTGAATTATATTAGTAGATTTATTGAACAGCTTACGTCAACTTGTAAGCCTATTTTCAAATCATTGAAGGAAGATGCTGCGGTGAATTGGACTGAGGAATATCAAGATGCATTTGACAAAATCAAGGAATCTCTGGCCAATCCACCTGTGTTGGTTCCTCCAGAACCTGGAAGGCCCTTGATCCTTTATTTGACCGTATTGGATAATTCCTTTGGCTATGTACTGGGATAGCATGATGAAACGGGGAAGAAGGAGCAAGCAATATACTACCTCAGTAAGAAATTTACATCTTACGAGGTAAAATATACTCAGTTGGGAAGGACATGTTGTGCTTTAACATGGGATACACAGAAGTTGAAACATTACCTGTTGGCTTACACCACTTATCTCATATCTCGTTTGGATCCCCTGAAGTACATCTTCTAGAAGCCTATGCCCACAGGAAGTCTCGCTAAATGGCAAATTCTGCTTACAGAGTTTGATATCGTTTATGTAACTCGCATTGCAATGAAAGCACAAGCAGTCGCTGATCATTTAGCAGAAAATCCAGTCGATGATGAGTATGAACCACTGAAGACATACTTTCCTTATAATTATATGCATACACATAGCAATTAATAATAGTTTGGTGCCGCTGGGCCTTAAAATTAAGTTATTAAAAATTATCGAATCCGGGAGCTCAAAACCATCGAACCCGGGAGCTCAAAAATATTTAATTTAGACAATTCAATTATTCTAAATATATTTTATAATTATATGCATACACATAGCTATTAATAATAGTTTGGTGCCGCTGGACATTATAATTAAGTTATTAAAAATTATTGAATCCGGGAGCTCAAAAACATCGAGCCCGGGAGCTCAAAAATATTTAATTTAGAAAATTCAATTATTCTAAATATATTTTATAATTATATGCATACAAATAGTTTGGTGCCTCTGGGCCTTAAAATTAAGTTATTAAAAATTATCGAATCCGGGAGCTCAAAAACATCGAGCCTGGGAGCTTAAAAATATTTAATTTAGACAATAAAATATTTAAAAATGTAACTTTAAATTATAAAAAAAAATATAGCTATTAATAATAATTTGGTGCCGCTGGGCCTCAAAATTAAGTTATTAAAAATTATCAGCAATTTATACAATTAAATTATCAAATGTGTAACTTTTACAAGATATTAATTTTTTTAATTTTACAGTCGACGACATGGGTGCGCCCACACATCCTCGCCCTAGGAGCTTAGAGCTATTAGGCCTACACTCGCATCACCGATCTGAGTATATCTGGGACGGACAGTTATTGACCGACACATTCCGGGGCCGGCGAATCGATATATTGTGGGATTTCCTTAGTGTCCGAGATTTACATCCTAGAGTCGTCCATCACTTGGAGGTGATGGGATTCTACAGGATTATTCGGATTGGCCGGATACAGCTGGATTACTCATTGATCACGGCCATCATTGAGCGGTGGCGACCGGAGACGCACACCTTGCACCTTCCCATTCGCGAGGCCACTATTACGTTGCAGGACGTAGAGGTTTTATACGGCCTGCCAGCCGATGGGTTACCTGTTCTTTTTCCTTCGGGCATGAGGCATTTCCCCTGCGAGATGTATTGGGATTTGCTAGAGATGCTGACAGGTTTGAGGCCGGAGGCCGTTGATCATAGGGCTTGGGATCAGTCGGGTACCGTTAACCCCTATTAGACAGCGTCTGGAGCAGCTCCACCCTCATATTACTAATGACTCAGAGGAGGAGGTTGTGAGCCACTACACTAGGTTGTTGCTGCTCCTTTTATTTGGGGGTGTCTTGTTCCCGAACACTTCATGTAATCTTGTTAGCCTCTGGTTTCTCCACCACATTACACAGTTCGAGGATACAACTACATACAGCTGGGGTGCTGCTGTCCTCACATTCCTGTACAGGCAGATGTGTCGGGCTTCTATGGGCACACAGAGAGATATCTGCGGCTTCCTACCCTTTCTATAGGTGAGAACATATTTAATGAAAATATCTGCCCCCAGTTAAATCTACCTAAATATAGTTTATCTCATAGTATACATCAACTTTCTATGTTAGATTTGGGTTTGGGAGCGATTTGTGCAGCTCAACCATTATAGATTATGGCCGTCGATTCATGGCAGTGGCTGCCGAGATACTAGAGCGTGCCAGATCCGATCAGCGCTTGGCATAGGAGGCTGATTATGTTGATCCAGCCATATACCAACGAGGTCGTGGTATTCCACGACCTGCTGGTGCTAGACGACATGCTGCCCGACGACCAGGTGCTGCCCGGCGACCTCGTGCTACCCGAGGATGTGGTGTCCAGCAGGATGCTCCCGATGAGCCCGGTGATGCTCCCGGTGATGAGACGGACATTCCGTCTTACAGCCTTGGTATATACGACACTGCAGGCCCTTCACAGATGACCACACATGGTCCATTATTGATCACGGGCTCTGATTTTCAAGCAGCGGATTGGGGTGCATACTACCCTGGCCCATCTACCACATCTGAGGGTGCACCGACCAAGGATATATCCAGTGGCCGCCGGCTGAGCTTTGGGAGCTTTTTGCATGCTCAGGTATGAGTTTATTACTTCTGAATATGAAATTTCTTTTAACTATAACTTATTTTATTTATTACATTATAATAATCTCCTTGTTCGGGCTTCAGTTGACGATGCGGCAGATGACTACATACAGGATCCAGACGCTATGATGGTAAGATAATAAAACTGTTAATTATAAATTATTATGTGCTTTTATAAACTAATTTTTACTTTATTATGTTGTATTCTGCTGGACCTGACAGCACGACTACTGCATGTCATCCTGAGCCACATCCAGCTATTAGGAGGAAATTCGATGATGATGATCCTCATAGCGTACCTGGACGGGCGGGGATGCGCCTGAGGCCGACGGCTGCTTTGAAGCACACACATTGCGGGACACATACAAGATAGTTACTTTTTATCTTGTATATGTTGTAAATAATATTTTTTGTAAAAACAATATTTAATTAAATATATCTATTAAATTTTTTAGTTCATCATTTGTTTTATTATTTCGTTTTTTTGTTCATCATTTGTTTTATTATTTCGTTTATTGTTTCGTATTTAATTATTTCGTCTATTAATACATAAAATTTAACTTAAACTTAAATTATTAGAACATAAACACAAACACAAACATAACTTAATAAGAATGACAAACATACAAATGAACTAAACACATAGTAGGAATTATTTATTCCACACTTCCATTTACTCTACGTTCTAACCACTTAAATTGTTCAAGCAATTGTTGTTTAATATGACACTTAGCGGGCAATATAAAAAAGTTCTTATAATTCGCTCGGGGTGGTAAGAAATGCTGTAGAATTTAGGCCCGAGTGGTTATACAATGCCACCTATTCAGACGTTGTACTGTTCAGTGAATAAAGAACGTAGAACGTCTGAATAGGTGGCGTTGTACATAAACTCCATTACACAACGCCACTTAATGTGGCGTTGTACACTAACGGAGCCGTTACCGTTAATATACAACGCCACATAAAGTAACGTTGTATATATATATGTCACTTTTTTTTAAAAAACATAAAAATATTCTTTTTTTTTTTTAAATTAACAACACTTTGGTTCCGGATTCCTAAATAGGCCTCAGGCGAGTATCTGTTGTACGATTCCACCGTTTCCCCCTTTTGTAATATGTTGGAGAGTGACAGAGAGAGAAAGTGACCGCGCCAATTCAGCATCATCGTCATCATTTCCTTCTCCCCCTTCTTTAATTTTTTGTTCTTCTGATTCATTATTGCTGGACAGTTGGCAACCAGAACGAACATCTATGCAGACGACGCCTCCTCTTTTTGAATTCAGCATTAACGCACTACAGCTCTGAAATCGATCTTCTTCGGCAATCGACTGTGGACTAGGTAATAGCCTTCGCGCAGAATCGCGCTAATTTGATGACTGCGTTTCGCTGTTAGCCTAACTTTTATTTAACGTGTTGGTTTTCTGTTGAATTGTTAACCTCTTTTTGTTGCATCGTGCATTTTTTCCCTGTGTTCCTTGTTTTGCTGATGAATTTCTTTAATTCGGAAGTGCTGGTTTATCTCTCGAAGTTGCTATATATAGTAGACTGATGAAGAAAGCATAGTTCTTACGATTAGATTAATTAATCTGCCTAGTGGGTTCTGAACCTGTTAACATAGTTATATTCTTTTTCCACGTTAAATATTCCTTCTCATAGAGTAGACTCTAAATATTTATAGTTAGTAGGTAGATGTTTTATGTGGAACTAAGCTATGTTATTGAGAGATTATGCATCATTTGGAATGAATAATTGCACTTGATATTTAATTGGCAATAAAGAACTCAGCTGGATGTCATTGGCAAATGGTAGAAGCATTCTCAAATGTTTCAAATGACTATATAATGGGGAGGAGAGGAGATATGAAGGAAAAGAAAGGAAAATGGGGTTTGAAAGATTCTTAATAATTACTCTTTTAATGTTGTAACTGACCAAACGGTGCATAGTCAAACGAGGAGTAGGCGTAATCTTACTTTTGTAATTATGTTGGTACTGTATAATGGCGTACTAATAAAACATTATACTCTTGTTTACCTAAATTCTCCTATGGCCTATCATTCCCCGCTCATTGTACTGCTCTTCCCTCATACCATAAACATAAAACATGTATGTGAAAAACGATTCATGGTGTTGGTCTTTTCTTGAAGGAAATGGCTACAGAGTCTGAAAAAGATCTTGGTGATACTACTGGCACTGCACCTGTCACATCTACAGATAATGAAGCAAAGACAAAAAAGAAAAAGAAGAAGGGATTATTGTCAAGAATATGGAATGGTCTATTTGGTTCACACAAAGATGACTTTGAGAAGAGATTGCAACATATTTCCAAGGAAGAGGCTACTGTTATTGCCCGAATAACAAAACGATCTCATCGTTGGAGAAGGATGACTAGGCATCTCATTATACTTTCTGTACTTTTCGAGGTAATGCTACCATTTTGTATTCTGCTGTTCTAATGTGTCCTGAATAATAGGGAAAGAAAACCTGAAACTCTTTATCCTGAAAAATCTTCTACCTTTCCAAAGCCTTTGAATTCTTTCTTTTTGTTTGTGTATTTTGCCATTAATGATCACTTGGCAATTGACATACTCAGTTTGTTTCTTTTACTGGGAAAAGCTGTCTCCTTTATATTCAGGTTTTGTCGCCACAACACGTTGTGAGAAGTTTCTAACTTCTTTATATCAAAATTTAAATAGTATAGTCAGTAGATTTACTCAAATATGAATTTCTCTTAACCCTTTGAAGAAAAGTGTTAGCTGTTTTGGGGCGAGAAGTGATAGAATAATTCTTGCTAAAAGATATAAACTATATGCTATGATGTAAATGGCTCTTCTAGATTTAGTAGAGGGAATGGGATTCTGTGACTGATTTGTGGCTTTTCTTATGGCCGAAATAGTGGAGACAAATGGTCTTTAGTGGGTTAAGAATAACTGAAAGGTTCGTTGCCAATTTGACATTGTTCTGGTTTGTGAAAATTTAAAAGTGACTCAGAACATAACAGTGTTATTCTGAGGATGGATGCTGATTTATGATGATAAGTGCTGGGTAAAGTGAAAAGACTCTTAAATGGCAGAATTTGGTGGAATGAAATATGTTCAATTGCACAAAGCAAGTAGAAGAGAATGAGGGAAGAAGAATAATTTCCATCCTAATATTTCCTCGAATGGACCCCTAGGATGAGGGTGGGAGAGCATCCAAAGCAACTGCATTCTTCCGTTTAAGAAGCCATATAAATTATCTGATACTTCTCAACCACTGTTTTAGAACCTACGGAGGTGGATCTGAGCAGCTCACATTCCTATATTTCAACAATGATGGCTAAATATTAAAGAAAACTACTCATGAGTCTCGGCTGGTGCAACCTCTTTACCTATCGAAAAGAATATTAAGAAAACTAAGCATGACATCACACAGTCCAAATCCAAACCCCAAAAAAATCGGATACATATTTCATGAAATCATACAAACCTTTGTAAAGAAATAAGAAACAAAGAAAGAAAAAGTGCACCAATTCTTTTATCTGATAAATGGCTATGGTATGGTGGCGAAGGTACACGTGTCAACACTAGAGTTCCACCACTACTACCACCGCAGCAGCGGCCACCCACCGCCATCCAGGAATGTTCTCACGTAGAATTGTTGTAGAGTTGTTGTACAACCATGCAGGAGTTTCAAGTCTGAGGATGAATATGTGAAGGAAGTGAAACCAAGAAACCTGTGAACAAATTGGTTGGAACTATTAAGTCTGCTGTTGGAGTTGTTCGAAGCCGAGTTTGAGAACCGAAAATAAGTTTAAAGAAGCTACTGATAAGTTGGAGGAGAGATTATTCTTGTTGGCATCATATGTTGGAAGATATATCATCACAATGATGAGCGCAGGTGTTGTCATGTTCGTTGCATTTTAGCTGTCACGTGGAGATAGCCGGATGAATGAGTTGATATGGTATAGCTGGCTTTAACCAAATTAAAAATGTCAACTCCCGACCCACGTTCCGGAACCCGACAAAATTTACAAAATACGAACACCCATTCAATAACGAGTCCAATCATACCAAAATCATCCAATTTTGACCACAAATAGACCCTCAAACCCCCATATCTTACTTTCCAATCCTTAGTCCAAAATCCTCAAATTTTACCTTAAAAACACTTAATCTAGGTGTAGAAATCAATGGGTATTCAATATAATTGGACAAAAGTGATAAAAAATAACTTACCTCTAATTTGTAGTGAAATCGTCTCAAAAATCGCCTCTAGTCGAGCTCCCCAAGTCCAAATGTAAAATAATACTCTAACCCTCATTTTTGAAATTAAATAGTTTGGCCAGTTGTTCCTCTTCGCAATTGCGAAGGACAAAAGATGTTGCCCTCAAAAATACACTTCAATGCTAATTCTCCATCGCGAACGCGGTGACTAATTCCCTAGAGGTACGCAATTGTTGACACACACATGCGACCGCGTAGCACAACGCGTCTGACATCCCAAGTCTCCTCTTCCTTCAACGTGAACGCGGCACCTCTCACGCGTTCGCGTAGCACTAACTCCCCAAGGTTCGCGATCGCAAACCAAATCACGCGAACGACTAGAGCAATCTCACCCGTCACCCAAACAACCCTTCGCGATCGCGTATAAGGAAAGCAGAACCAAACATAACAGCTGTCCTATAAGTCCAACAATGACCCAAACATGATCCGAATCACACTCGAAGCTCCCGAGACCCCATCCAAACATATCAACATATCTTAAAACATCATATGAACTTAGTCGAAGCCTCAAATCACATCAAACAACATCACAAACATGAATCGCATCCCAATTCAAGCCTAATGAACTATTGAACTTCAAACTTCTAAAACGAATGCCGAAACACACCAAACCAACTTCGATTGACCTCAAAATTTTCAGACAAGTCATAAATGATACAATGGACCTACTCCAACTTCCGGAATCAAAATCCGAGCTCGGTAACAATAAAGTCAACTCTTAGTCAAACTTCTCAACTTTCGCCAATTCAAGCCAAAACGACCTACAAACCTCAAAATCAATATCCGGACCTACTCCTAAGTCTAAAATCACCATACGAAGCTATATGAGCTATCAAAATTTCATTCTAGAGTCATTTACCCATAAGTCAACATCTAGTCGACTCTTTCAACTTAAGCTTCCAATCTTGGGACTAAGTGTCTCAATTCATTCTGAAACATTCTCGAAGCCAAACCAACCACCCCAGCAAGTCACATAACCACAAATGACATTGAATAAGTAATAAACGGGGGGACAGGGCTACAATACTCAAAACGACCGGCCAGGTCGTTACAACAGGTTGTGGAGGATCTAGCACCCCTCTAACGGCTGTCTATGGATAAACAAAATGTGTGTCTCGGGCAGCTTCAATCATTCCTTCTGAAGGAGTGCAAGCTATCAAAAGTTGGAGTGCATACGGCCCCTCCAGGCATGTCCATACTGACTTTTTGCTGAGTGGCTCAACTATCCAAAATAGAAAAATGTTTAACATCATTTGTGTAACATCCAGAGATAGTTGCTAGAACACTATTACCAAGGATGCAGGTTGCGAAAGGTAGTGGAAGAGCCATCAATTATGTGACTCCACCAAGCAGGGGCGGAGGCAGGAGGGCGCAAGGGTGTTCACCCGAACACCCTTCGCCGAAAAATTATACTGTATATAAGGCAAAATTTATTTTTTATCTCTATATATTAAGTTTTGAATACCCTTGACACAAGGCAAACGTTTGTCTTAGTAGTCATGGGTGTTCAAAATGTGCAGAAGATCATAGGTTTGATTCTTGTGAGTTGCAATCCAATTTTTTTGAACACCCTTTGTATATATCCTGTCTCTGCCACTGCCACCAAGGATCTTAATTGCCTTAGTAACCACATGGTTGAGATAGGGCCGATGGTTTGATGATCAGGGAAGAGCACTGTGTGCTGCAAAGGTAGATCGACTCTGTAACTGGGTTGAAAACCGAACACGCTTTTTGTTTATAGATGCCATGGAGATGGAGATGTACATAGAGAATACTTGGATCTCTGTGTTCTCACTCTCGGTGGTGTATGCATTCATGATACTATCAAGCACATGTAGCAAATAGATTTGACTTAGATGCTAACCTATATCACCTCAAATAGTTTGGAAGATAGGAAGCCAATGAACTATGACGCATCTAACTCATGTCCCAGCTTCCAATTTGATCGTATAAGGAAAGCACATATCCTATTCGGATGGGTGCATGGCTTTTACCGCTACATCCATTGAATGCTTCAAAAAATCTACGCTATGGCATGATTTTGTCGGTATATGATATTGGATGTACATGAATTGACTTTGGTTAAGCGTAAAAATGAAGGTATTGGATACACTTATTAGCAAAAATCAATGTAAAGTTATTGCTATTGTGATGTTCTAAACCATGGATCTCTTGAAGCAAGTTTCTCGCAAAATAAATAAATAATAACAAACCAAAAAACTACTCATGAGTCATAACTTGACGTCTAATACTGCATGAATCAAGATGAAGTATGGAAACATGAATCTTCAAATTTGAAGCCCATTGCCCAGAAGTTTTAGGAACTCACTAGAAGGTGCTAAAGTATCTAAAATGGTATTTGAATTCTCAATGAAGTGGGTTCAGAACCATGAGGTCTCAGATTTAAATTCCAGCAGAGGAAAAATTCACTAGGTAATTTCTTCCCATTTGTCCAAGCTTGTTGGACAGAGTTACATGGTATTGTTGCTGTTAGGAGATAGCAGGTATCCCATGGAATTAGTCAAGTTGCGCGCAAGCTGGCTCGGACACCATTGTTATTAAAAAAATGACAAAAGTTAAAATAACAACTAAAGTTGAAATAGAAAGATTGTTCGAGGAATGATGAGAAGTAGAGAAAGGGTTCTCTTTCTTCCACCTCATGTAGCATAAAGACTAGCTGGGGCGTCATGATACCTTATCAGGGAGCACTTGGCCACACACCTTTTCATTTTTCTCTGCCTATTTTTGGGGTTTTGCAGTGGAGAAATCACGCCTTGATGATTTTTTTTTTGGTAATGCGACGTATAGTTCAGTTTATGTAGTTTTGGAATGGCAATGATTCCGCAAAAACTTGAACCTTGTGATTGGTGTTCCAATGTTGAAGGTAAGGTGAAGGAGCTGTTTCAGGGGAAGGAAGAACAGGATATGTGAGAGGCTAGTTAAAAAAAAAATTTCTTTGTGATGGGATTTGAACCATTCAAATTTTTAATTCAGATTTAACGACGGTTTTTCTAGTATACAACAACAACCCAGTATAATCCCACAAGTGGGGTCTGGGGAGGGTAATATGTACGCAGGCCTTACCCCTACCCGGGGGATAGAGAGGTTGTTTCCAGGAGACCCTCGGCTACATCAACAAAAGACGATAAATTAGTACTTTCAATAGACTCATACTAAAATAATATAAAATAACAACATAACACAAAATAATAAAGTAGCAGCAGTATAAGAAATATAAGAAATACAAAATAGATGAAATGTATACTAATATCCAATAAATAACTCCATGTACTGATCCGTAACCTCCTACGATTACCTCCTAACTAGCTAATATCACTCTAGTGCGCTGTGGAATTATCCACAACTTCCCCCTAACCTACAACTTTAATGTTCCTTATTCCTAGTTTCTAACATACTGATTGATAATGTTATGTTAACAATTAATATTATTCGTCAAGTATATTTAGTGATGCTGTCCTAAAACAGAGCTTATGAGCTACGAGTTGCACACAGTAGCAGTTTAGTAAATGCACGTAAGCAGCACCTTAACGGGGTGAAGTACCCAGCTTGTGTTGTTAACCGTGCCCGGGTCGATATTGAAATTGCACATACACATGAAGACACATATTTTTCATGTTGCGATCAATGTGTTGATGTTATATGTATGTCAGTCTGCTCGAGTTTTTTTATCCCTTCACCACATATTATATTACATATTTACTTTATGTGTGTAGTATTGAGGTTATCTCAATTCAGGTTATGGCAGTGGCTTATGCTATCATGATGACAAGATCAGTCGAGCTAAACTGGAAAATGAGGGCATTGCGAGTATTACCAATGTTTCTATTGCCTGGCTTATCCTTCATTACATATTCAGCTCTCAGAAGCTTCACAAGGATGAGTAAGTAGTTCATGCTCTCTCAAAGTTCACAGACAATTCATTTTTCCCAATTCTATCACAGTTCCATTCTCTTTTTCTTTTTTCTTTTCCAGTGTGGCTAACCTCTATAACATTAGAAGATATAATTTGTCCTTTTCTCATTTCGTTCTTTTCCTTCTAATGCTGGCAGTGGAAGTAGGGTTGGATTTCAGTGGGCAAAATTTGTAGATAACTGAGAGATAGTGCAAGTATTTTTTTTCTCAAGTTCTATTGTTAAAATTTGGAACCTACGGTTCACAACTCAATTCTCAGTCTCTGTTATCCTTTTCTCAAGCATATTCTTTAGCAATTTTGAGTGCTTTAACCTAGAGAAGAGCATCCCTTGTTGTTTATACAGTATGAGTTGACGTAACAAATGATAAAGCTAGGTAGATTGACTGCTGAGTGCTTACATACCATTGGATTCCCTAAGTAGAGTTTCAAAGAAGGCTGGTGAGGTTAGAAATAATAGTAAGTTGTTAAAGTCAACTGTCTAGGCAGAAACATTTGCATTCGGTATTAGGTGGGTTGAACTTCTAGCTTCGTAGCTTTCATAAAAAATATTTAGATAGTTTTTTGTTTTTTGCCGCTCTTTTGAATAGATAATGTTGCTCATTTTGTTTAATAGATTGAGATTACCTCTAGTAATCTTTTTTTCCATTTACTAGTCTCTCTCTCTCTCTCTACTGGTACTTGTATCAGAAAGATTGATGAAATATGTCTATCAAACAGTCTCTTGTTTAGTTTATCAAGAAATTACCTTGGTTGGTTTCGCCTGCTGAAGATGTTTGATTAATAGTCGGGTAATGGACTATTTGTAGTAGAGTAATAAATAAATAAACAATCAATAATAAATATTCAAAAACAATATTTTTTCCATGTTAAATGCTATGAAATTTCTATTTTGGCATTTCCTATAATTTCTTCTAAGATCATGTTGTATCTTAAAGATAAAATAAACGGGATTCTTGTGATTTTACATTTGAGAAGTTCTGAGAGGTCAAGACAATCAAGGAAGTTATACGTTAAAGTATTTCTAAATTCACAATATATTTCTAGATTCATAATATTTATGTGCTGAAACAATTTTGAATCTGGTCAATTCTTTTTATACGTAACATTTGGATCTTGGTTCAAAGGGAATTTACTGGTAGAGAGGATCCTTAAAAAATATGGATCTTCACGGTCACCTTCTCCTTTTGAGCATGGAGAGCATGCTCTCATGTTATTCTAGTTGGTATAATATTTGGTAAGCTCACTTTGTGAGACTCTGTAGCTCAGACCATTTTTTGCCATCTATTCCGTGTGTCATCTTTATTGTATGTTGGAACCCTCTGAAATTTTTAACTTTACCTATCCAAAACAGACGGCCTATGGAAAATGTGTTTGATTGGATAGTATATGATAGAATGGACTACTATGGGTAAGTATGGTGGGAAGACTGGAAAGGCTTGATCCTCATAAAAAGACTGAAAAAGCTTCATGCTACTTGTTGGCAATGGTGGTTCAGAGGGTACGAGAAGATAGAAAAGAGACCATGGACTTTCAACTTTCAAGTGAAAGTTAGTGGTGATACAAGATGGAAATCTCGTTTCCATTTTCTTCTCAGGAACTAGAAGCGAAAACGTAGAACATCAGGACAAAACCCTGCTTATAACATTAAAGCAGCGACAACATATAACAACTCCTCAACATTGAGCTTCTCTCCTTTCTGTGTTTCTCTTGAGGACGTGTGCATCGAATTGTTAAGAGTAACTTTGGTTTGGCAATCAGATTAATACGTAAAGACTCCAGGGAATGTGAAAGTCAAAGGAGTCTTCAACCAAGTCCTGTTGATCACTTCAAATGATATTCATTGTAAACATTGTTTAAGAAGTTGCTGAAGATTCATACTATTGATGTTTTTGCCTTAGAATGAATTATATTTCTTTGATTTTCAATTTTAAACCCTTCACGTGTGGCCTTGCAGATGAACGCAAGGATCAGAAAACTTTGGAAAGGCTTCAAGCTGAAAGGCAAGTCAAGATTAATGAACTCAAAGAGAAAACAAATTACTACTTAATGCTGCAGCTCATTCAGGTAATAACAATATGCAGGGCTCCTACGGAGCTCTTTGCAGATAATTTAACCTTGCAATTGCATTAGGCAGCACATTCAGGTGATAGCAATATGCGAGTTTTATGGCTTGTGCTTAGCTATTTACAGATAAGTTAACCATGCAGGTCCATTAGGGCAGACATGTTTATAACAACAACAACAACCCAGTATATTCCCACAAGGTGGGGTCTTGGGAGGGTAATATGTAGACAGGCCTTACCTCTACCCGAGAGGGTAGAGAGGCTGTTTCCAATCGACCCTGCATGGAAAAAAGGCAAACAAAAACAAAAACAAAAACCGCATTAGTTACTCCACCATACACCTCATGAAAATTATCTAAACATAAGAAAGACATGTTTATAACCTTTTTTCAATTTTCACTCCTTTGTCTTCACCTCTTTTGCAAAGTGCCTTTATGTCCCAAGTCGGTATGAGAAGCTTGGGATTTTATTGTTCAGATCTTTTATGCAGAGGTATGACCCTGACCCAGCATCTAAGGCAGCTGCAGCCACTGTGCTTGCATCCAAGCTCGGTGCAGATACTGGCTTGAAAGTGTATTTGGGAGATGAGTCTAAGCCTAATGCCCCTGCTGGAAAGAGCAATGATGTAGAAATCATGCAGTCTGCTGGACTGAGAAATAGGAAGCAAGCCAGATCTGGTAGCGCAGAGAGTGCTGTATTGGATCATTCTGAAGGAGAAATGATTCATGATGTACAGCTTGAAGGTTCTAGTATGAACCAACATCAGCAAATGGTTGTCGACCATTACAATCCAACAGGTTCGAGCACACTAGACGGGGGATGGCTTGCACGAATTGCGGCATTGCTTGTGGGAGAGGATCCAACCCAATCGTATGCTCTTATCTGCGGAAATTGCCATATGCACAATGGTAAGATCCAAGGATATGACCATTGGCCCATATATAGCAGTGTGGGTTTCACTTAACAAATAGTGAATAACTAATACTTAGTCACTATAAGAAAACGGAAAAAGGTGTACAATAAAACTTCTTCTGTTGTTTGCAGGACTTGCTAGGAAAGAAGACTTCTCCTACGTAACGTACTATTGCCCTCACTGCAATGCCCTTAATAGGCTTAAGCAACTTGATGATCATGCCTCTGGTTCCAGTACACCTAATATAGCATGCACCACCGTTGTGGCTGATGCTGATTTAGTCAAACAGGGCGGTGGATCCACGGAGGAGAGAATCTCCGCAAGTAGCAGCCCTATAGTAGCTGCCTCGGCAACAACAGAAGGTGACAAAATAGTCTCCAGTACTTCTAGCAGTTAATACGTACAGCTTGAAAGGATTTGTGCAGGCAAAGTGTTCGAAAGTGTAGACGATTTTCTTCTTTCTTTGGATATGTGTAACTATATATATATATATATATATATATATATATATTGTAAACATCTAGTAGAAAAACAAAACTCAGTGATAGCTGCTTCCCCAGCTGCCTTTCCACCCTCCTTTAACATCCATTGTTTTGTAATTAATATTAGTGCACATTTGGACCCAAAAGCATATTGTTACCCATTTTTAGGCTGTTGGAATAGGGGTGAATTTTGTTCCGGTTGTGGAATTCTGCAGTTTTCTTTATTTCTTGATTCATTTTTCTAATTCATTCTTCAATGTACTTGGACAGATCTTGTCTCTTTTATGTAATAAAAGTGGTTGAAGTTAACTTATTGTCTCAAAAGAAGAAGAAAAAAAATTAGGGAAATTCTTGCTCCATTGGTCCTATTTTAAGATCCCATATGATATTCGTTATATTTTGTTAGTTAGTCTATGCTTTAACTTTTATTTGATCTAATATTAGTGTAAAAATAGCACGGGCTAACCAGTTTTGGACTGGTCATTCAAAAATAGTCAGCGTTAAAGTCATTGAAAAATAGACACTATTTTTCTGCAACACTGAAAGTAGGGCTGGGCATATATTGGGTAAACCGATAACCCTAACCATTAATTATTTATTGGGTTATCGGTATCGAGTTATTGGATTAACGGTTCCGTATTGGGTTATTGGTTCGGGCCTCGATTTGCCAATTTTGTTAATGGATTAATCGATAACCCAATAAGAATTAATAAAATCGTTTGTTAATGTATTAACCGATAACCCAATAAGAATTAATAAAATTACGATTTTACCTTTAAGTAATACGAATGCTAGGGCTTCAGTTCATTATGTCCTATTCTTTCTCAATCCCACTTTTCAACTGCTTCATCTTCATCTTTGATAGACCTTACTAGTTACTCCTAGTGTAACTCTTTAGTATACTATATGTGAGTTCTTCTCATTTTTTTATTAACTCCACTAAATTGTCTTTCTTTTTTACTTAACTCAAGATAGAGTTATCTTATCGGGTAAACCGATAATGGTCGATAACCGATTAACCGATACACGATAACCAATATTTTATCGGATCGGTTATCGGTACCGATTACCGATATGCTAAACCGATAATATTCATAATCAAACCGAACCGACCGATGCTCACCCCTAACTGAAAGTTCCAGCATAATATACTGGAGGTCGATGCATCTGTATATGAACTTCGAGCATATTATGCTGGAACTCCAACACGCGAAAAGTTTCAATATAATATACTGGAGATTGGAGCACATACTCAAGTTCCAGTATATTATACTAGAGTATTTTTCCGGATTTTGAACAGTGTTTTCGTTCGTATTTATCTTTACATAAATATAGCTAAATTTTGATTACTTTTAAAATTGTCACTATTTTTGAATGATCACTTGTAAATTTGGTTATTTTTTGGTTTCTCCTAATATTACTAGTCTCTTCTAGTCTTCTACTGTTTGAGCTTACAAAGAAGGATTTACCTGATTATCACGGAGTCCGAAACTAAAATGTGGTTCTTTTGGACTTAAAGTACACAAATAAGTGGTAAAAAAATTATATTTTTATATATTGTGCTACAATATTTGGCGCTATATAGTAATGATAATTGCACCGTTAATGTATAGCGTCATTTATTGTCGCGCTATAACGCAAAAGTTGATAGGCCGAGATATAGCGCTATAACTGGCGCTATATATAAGGGGCCTCCACAACCCGGGACCATACACACAGCATGAGATTGGTTGTAGAATTTTGACTCGGCTTGACCATAAATAGCATTAGGATAGTATTTGTAAAATATTACTACTAGGAGTAATTAGTTTCTCATAAATCCTTTATTTTCGGAAACTTTATGTACTTTATTTTTCTTTTAATTTTCAACTTCAATAGAATACTGTCTGTCACACCTCCTTTTGGCGCGCCCCCTACCCCGGGAGGTAGATGCGTGAGGGAGTTTTTCCAATTTAAGTGACAATATTCGAAACGAGATTATTCATTTATGTCAGAGTTGCCACTTGGAATAAATTATGGTGTCCCAAGTCACCGATTTATTTAAATCCCAAATCGAGGAAATTTTCGACTTTCCAAATGAAGTCTGCGAACCAGAAATTCTAAGTAAGGAATTCTGTTGACCCGAGGGAAGGTGTTAGGCACCCCCGGATCCCGTGGTTCTAGCACGGTCGCTTCAATTATTATAAATGGCTAGAAATACCTGATTTTATACATGCTTATAAATTATATGCTCTAATTAAAACTTTAAACCGCTCTATTGATTTGAAACCATACCAAAAGAAAGACTAATTACAACATAGATTCGGACTTTTGACAGATAGGTGAATAATACAAAAAAAGGGTCCGGATTACTTTGAAACTATGCCGATAATAATGATTTCTAGATTAAACAAGAATTCAATTTATGTAAAGATGCACAGTTTTGTCGTTTTTCTTTTTATTTAAACATGTGCAACAATGATTTCCTATTCCATGACTTGTTGACTTAGGGCCAAATAAAAACTCTTAACGGGATTGTATCTGGTTCAAATAAAAGCTCTTAATCGAGACATGAGTGTATATATCCTGATTTTAATACATCTTGAACTCTATTACCGAACTAGATCGAGAATTCATTTGCGCGCGACTTGTAAAATTAGGACAGTTGATACTCACTAACGAATTGCAAAGCTAACTCTAAAGTTTTATTTATTTTTCTTTTTTGAAACCAATTGTTGTTACTACAAATTTGTAAGGGAATAAAATTTGTCCTAACACTAAAATTTTACTACGAACCACTGTTACTACAAACTTGTAAAGCATACTTATTTCGAAGCTAACTCAAACTCTATTTAAAACTTTAGTTACTACAAACTTGTGACGGTGATTCAAACATAGTACTAAAATTAAACAGATTTACATGCTAACTAAGAGGTTGGTTCGATTTCACAACTCATGATTTAAATCGAAACATACAGCGATTCTAGTTATACAAATATGCTTTACAAGGCTAATGAACACACATATAGAAGATCTAATCTAATTTTGAAGTTGAAATGTAGTGGTCCAAAGCATAAAACCGGCAAGCATTCTCATTTCCAGCTTAATTTCAAGTTTACACCAACAATGAAATCGAAATTGTGTACCTGGAATTTCAAGCAAGAAGATGGAAGAGAAAAGTCAGTAGCCAGCTCCAACAGAACAAACAGCAACAGAAACCAAGAGCAAATGAGAGTGATTTAAATCCACCCAATGTATGAACCAGTGACAAATAAAGGTGCCTAGAATTTTGCACCAACAGAGAAGACCAAATAATTTGCAACCAAAGAAATCCTAGCCAAACAAGATATCCAAACAAGATTGAAACCAACAGCCTTAAAAGAAACCTTCAAACCAACTTGAACACTCGGATATGGGCAAGAGAAGAGGAAGAATTTCAGAATCTGCTTTTTTCAGTGTTTTAGAAATCCTAAGCTTAATGTGAAATCCTGGCAGTGAAGACAACAAAGAGAGCTTACCTCTCTGTTTTTTCAGAAAAAAGGAATGTATCTGTGTATGTCTCAATCTGTGTGTGTCTCTCTCTCTGTTTTCCTATTGTTTCCAATGGGTGTTTCTCTGTTGTTCTGATTTTCCCGGTGAGTATGTATATCTGTGAGTGTTTCTAGTGTTCTGCTAATGATGTATTTGTGAATGAGTGTCCCTAAAAACTGTTCTGCTAGTGTGTCTTATAGCCTTCAAGACTCAAAACATCAACATATTTAATTATTCCAGATCTGTCCAGCACATATTATTCTCTCTTTTTTGCACTTTTCCAGCTCTTAAAACCACTAGACCAATTCAGAAATTGATTTTTCCATGCTCAGATCTTATCCAGCCTATAAAGCCAACCCTTTTTCTATTTAAAAACTAAATCTGCAGTCCAAAACTAATGCCTATCCTGCTGTAAAACTAACTCTTCCCATGTGCAACACATTTGAACCCTTGAGTATGGTTTTTTTTTAGATTTCTAAACTAAAGTTAAACAGCTATATCCAATTCAACATTTCCTAATCTGAAATCCAAAACTCAGACCCCACAGAGAATCATAACAATCACAAGAAATCATAGATAGTTAACAAACTATAATTCGACAGTTATAAACCAACAACGACATTAACAGCCAGTTGAACAGCTAATCATGGTCCATTAACAAAACGAACTCACAGAATTAATCGACAACATTCGAATAGTTGATTACAACACGCATAATCGATAAACAATAGTCGACGAACAGTGAATCAAACGACCCATACTTCCGGGCAGAACAGGACAAGGTCTAAAAATCATTCGACTATATTAATCGCATCGAATACGCATACTAATCAACAAACAACAATCAATCGATTACGATACGTACAATCGATAAACAATCAATCTCAAAAACAGTGAATCAAGGAATTCTCGGCCAATGCTGGGGAATACAAAGTTAATTGTTCGACGACGCTAATCGACGTGAACACATATTCGACAACATTCATGATCAAACAAACAAAGACAGAAAAGCAATTGACCAAATAAAGGTCTTTGAGGAGAAGAAAGAATGGGCGAAAATTTTAGAAGAATTCAACAAAATTAGACTAAACAAATAAAAAAAATACAAGCAAATACCCAATTGAAACAAACAAGAAAAGATAGTTACCTCAAGAAAATCAAAAGTTGGACGGACCCGGCTCCAAAGGATTCGAGTTTTGCACCTTTTGAAGTAAGCGGACTTTAATTGAAGTGTTTTTCAAACGAAAAACACTCCAATTAAAGTCTATTGACTTCAATTACTTTTAATTCGAACAAAATCCCTAGTTTTCAAATTCTAGGGTTCTTGAACTCGGTTTTGGGTCTTGACTAGTTCCGGCCGGATTCGAACAAAACCAACTATGGTTTGGTGACGAGGGAGGCTAGGGAAGTGTTTGGGGCCATTTGGGGTTGGTTCCAGTTTTTTCAAATCTTCAAATGGAGATTCGAGACTACACTGGTTGATTCGAGGTAAACGGTTAATGGATTTGGCTTGAGGGTGGCTAGGTGGCTTAGGGGTGTTGATTTGGTGGCCGGCGGCGTTGTTGCCGCCCGGTTTCCGTCGATGGAAAGAAAGGGCGGCGCTAGGGTTTCATTTTTGTCTCTGATGAGAGACGATGAAGGGGTGTGGGAGAATGAAGTGAATTATGGGGTTTGGGGGTTTGGGTAATTGAAAACTGGTCAAATAATCTGAGCCGTTGGATCATTGAAATCCAACGGCCATGATAAATTCATTAATAAAAACGTGTCAGGGTATGGGCTAATGGACCGGGTTGAGGCTGGGTAGGGGTGTTTCGTTTGGGCTTGTGATAAAAATGGTTTGGGCTTTGTTGAAAATTGGCCTTGTCCGATTTCCTCTTTATTTTTTGTTCATTTTGTTTTTTCCTTATTTGTTTTTCTTTTATTTAAACAATTAATTAAAACTAAAAATTTTTTTAACCATCTCATATTAACCTATAGAACCAAATTAACTTATAAAAGTGCTAATTAACTCTCAATAACAATCACCATGCAATCAAATAGCAATTAAAAATAAAGTCACACAATTTGGACATTAAATGTTTAAAAATGCAAAACTACATTATTATTTTTTATGATTTTCATTTTTCTATAACAAACTTAATTACTCTAAATTACAAACATGAGTTTATATGCAAAAATGCAAACATTTTTATATTTTATATTAATTTAAATAATAGACATGCACACGCAAAAAATGCAAATAATAAGAGAAAAATAACACAAAAATCACGAAAATCACGCACAACACAAAACTATTTTATTTTGAATTTTTGGGAGTAATTCTCATGTAGAGCAAAAATCACGTGCTCACAGCTGCCCCTCTTTGCACGGAAACATGAAGAGTTTTCGTGCAAAGATAATGAGTAAATACGAGCGATTTTTGCCTGTTTTGAGCACTCCGTGTGAAGCATTTTTTTTTTGAAAAGTTTGACCGAACCTTTACTCCAGAAGGTCTCCTACATTTCCCTGGCTAAAAGGGAATCAGGTCAATGTAGTTCGGGAAGTTTCGATAGCTGGGACTACCGTGGACTGACATTTTGCTGTTACTGTTGCTATCGTTGTTGCTGTTGCTGCTTAACTGCTTACTGACCTCCTTATTACACCAAAAGAAATTAAAGTTGACTTAGCTATGCTATCAAACTATGAGTTACAAGATTTCTATCTATGATTCTCTTGAAAACTTGATCTTGAATCTTAGCTAATTTGCTGTAGACCTCGATCTGAATCTTGATGCTCGACAAGCTGTATGTGCTTGTTTACTTATGTAACATTGAATGAAACGGAGTCGGCGGAGCTTGTTACTTCAATCAGATTCTGAGCAATCCGCGCTTTTGTTTACTCCAACATTTGGACTCGTTTTCTTTTGGTTCTTTTCTTCTCTTCTTCATTCTGGATTGATGTTCCATTTGTAGGTTATCTCGATCCTTGCGTCCCGAGGTCAAACCTATTTAGACAACAAAACAAACAAACGAACGAAATTTTTCTGCCCAGTTTTGCTAGGAAAATTTCGTGAGTTAGTTGTGACACAGAAAGTGATTAAAAGACTCTTTGGGTAAGGAAATCACAGTTTCACAAATAAACGTTCCACGGCTTTCTGGCCGGGATTTTGAAGAAGAGTTTTCATGGCTTTATGGCCGGAATTAAAACAATGTCTAACGGTTTTTGGCCGTCAGACCCTCGGTTTTTTGGCCTGGGTAAAAGTAAATGGCTCCGCAGTTTTTTGACTGGGGAGATCCTCAGTTTTCTGACCGGGGATAAAAGTTTCACGGCTTTCTGGCCGGAATTCAAACAATAACTAACGGTTTTTTGGCCGTCAGATCCTCGGTTTTTTGGCCGGGGTAAAAATAAATAGCTCCGCAGTTTTCTGACTGGGAGATCCTCCGTTTTCTGACCGGGGATAAAAGTTTCAAAGCTTTCTGGCCGGAATTCTAATAATATCTAACGATTTTTTTTTGGCCGTCAGATCCTCGATTTTTTGGCCGGGGTAAAAGTAAATGGCTCCGCAGTTTTTTGACTGGGAGATCCTCGGTTTTCTGACAGGGGATAAAAGTTTCATGGCTTTCTGGCCGGAATTCAAACAATATCTAATAGTTTTTTGGCCGTCAGATCCTCGGTTTTTTGGCCGGGGTAAAAGTAAATGGCTCCGCAGTTTTCTGACTGGGAGATCCTCGATTTTCTGACCGGGGATAAAAGTTTCAACGGCTTTCTGGCCGGAATTCAAACAATATCTAACGGTTTTTGGCCGTCAGATCCTCGGTTTTTTGGCCGGGGTAAAAGTAAATGGCTCCGTAGTTTTCTGACTGGGAGATCCTCGGTTTTCTAACCGGGGATAAAAGTTTCACGGCTTTCTGGCCGGAATTCAAACAATATCTAACGGTTTTTTGGCCGTTAGATCCTCGGTTTTTTGGCCGTTAGATCCTCGGTTTTTTGGCCGGGGTAATAGTAAATGGCTCCGCAATTTTCTGACTGGGAGATCCTCAATTTTCTGACCGGGGATAAAAGTTTCGCGGCTTTCTGGCCGGAATTCAAACAATATCTAACGGTTTATTGGCCGTCAGATCCTCGGTTTTTTGGCCGGGGTAAAAGTAAATGGCTCCGCGATTTTTCCGACAGGGAGATCCTCGGTTTTCTGACCGGGGATAAAAGTTTCATGGCTTTCGGGCCGGAATTCAAACTATATCTAACGGTTTTTTGGCCGTCGGATCCTCGGTTTTTGGTCGGGGTAAAAGTAAATGGCTCACGATTTTTCTGATCGGGAGATCCTCGATTTTCGACCGAGGATAAAAGTTTCACGGCTTTCGGCCGGAATTCAAATAATATCTAACGGTTTTTTTGGCCGTCGGATCCTCGGTTTTTGGCCGGGGTAAAAGTAAATAGCTCTGCAGTTTTCTGTGGGGAGATCCTCGGTTTTCGACCGGGGATAAAAGTTTCACGGCTTTCTAGCCGGAATTCAAACAATATCTAACGGTTTTTGGCCGTCGGATCCTCGGTTTTTTGGCCGGGGTAAAAGTAAGTGGCTCCGCAGTTTTTTGACTGGGGAGATCCTCGGTTTTCTGACCCGGGATAAAAGTTTCACGGCTTTCGGCCGGAATTCAAACAATATCTAACGGTTTTTTGGCCATCGGATCCTCGGTTTTTGGCGGGGTAAAAGTAAATGGCTCACGGTTTTCTGATCGGGGAGATCCTCGGTTTTCGACCGGGGATAAACGTTTCACGGCTTTATGGCGGAAAGACCCTCGGTTTTTCGACCGGGGTCCAAACATATATTGGATCGATATGATTTGATTCTCTTTTTTGGAGTTTTCATTTTCTTTTCTTTTATTCTTCTTTTTGGGCCTTCTTTTAGGCTTTCTTTTTAACCACCAACAAATGCATAAAATAAAGCTCTAAAAAGAAACTTCCCTTTTCATGTGTTCCAAAGCCATTTCAATGCTTGCGTACTTCACTTCTTTGAGTTGTACCTTCTTCTTGCATAATTAAACAGACCTGCTTTCAACAAAGAACATTTTATCAGTTGAAAAAAGTGGTTGACTTTGTAGCCTTGATTATCTTCATTGTTTGATCGTTTCCCTATTTCCATTGAGAAGTTTGCTACCAATTGTCTTTGGGGTGACTTCCTTTCAAACTGACCGGGTTCATTCCCGGAATTCCACGAGGATTTTCCGTGTGGGTTCTGTCCTTCGGCCTTGTTCCGTCTCTTCTAAGACCTTGGCCTTTGATTTCCATTTCCTTTCTAAACTCCGTTTCTTTGGAAACAATCGATCATTACGAATCAATCGTGGATTGTATCAATACACCACTGAGGCTGTTTTTCTTTTCTTCTTTACCAGGCGGAGTCCTGTAAAACCGGTCATGTCGCCTTCCTTTGTAATAGTTTCAGAATTAAAATTAAACCGAAAGGGATTCAAAGAAAAATAATGAACAAAGAATGGAAAAATGTATCAAAGATAGAGGAGTCCCTTTCGGGGGAAAAGAAGGACTTATTTGAGGTATATGCTGAGTTTAACCAACATGACATGCTTCTCGGACTAGATGCTTGATTGTCACAAACTCCATTTTCTTATGAACCAAAACGGGTCTATGTTTCCGAGCTAAGGAGCCGTGCCAGGACTTCTTGTGGTGAAACAACCTTTTCGGTCGATAGCACCCTTTTGTGGGTTTTCGCCAATCGACTTTGTATTTCTCTACTTCCATCGTCTTATGGTGCCCGAAGGTTTTCACCAATAAGACTCTCTCATTTTATTTCTTTTCATTCCAGGAACTTCGGACCGCGACAATGATGTTTTCACAGCTTCCATCGATCTTGAAGGACTTGTACTCGGTTTGGGTAACAAGAATTGTGGACAAAATTACAACTTTGGAATCATCTTGACGGATCTTAAACCGAAATGAACAATATCATCTGCCCCAGTTTCTTTTTTTGGGGAAACTAGGATTTTTGGTTTGGTTTGACTGAACCTCAGGGAGAGGTTGCCTACGTATCCTTTCGGAATCAAGTCAGAACGTAGTTCAGGAACTTTGTTTAGTTTTGTTTTGTTTGGTTTTTGGTTTTGTTTTTTTTTTGATTTGGATTCCAAAGAGGGTAGCCAAAGAAAGGTAACCGGCTCAAAGGGTTTACGAAAGGGTTGGTAGTGTTTGGGTAGCGGGAATAAAAGCCTTCAATCATTTCGACTTGTGAGGACATCATTGAAGCAAATTCAGACATAATACCTTTTCACAGCATCTGCATTCACAGCCGTCTCAGGATCTTTTCCTTCCATGTCTCCCAAGTATAATGCTCCTCTTGGCAGTATCTTCCCGATGATGTATGGTCCCTTCCAATTAGGAGCGAATTTTCCTTTCGCTTCCTCATGATGTGGAAGAATGCATCTTAAAACCAACTGACCTACTTCGAAATTTCTCGGTCGTACTTTCTTGTTGTAAGCACGAGCCATTCTTTGTTGGTACAGTTGTCCGTGACAGACTGCAGCCATTCGCTTTTCATCGATCAAAGTTAATTGCTCCAAACGAGTCTTAACCCACTCGCTATCTTCAATCTATGCTTCAACGATCGTACGAAGTGAAGGAATTTCTACCTCTACCGGTATCATAGCCTCAGTTCCGTAGACTAGCAGGTATGGAGTTGCTCCTACCGATGTGCGTACTGTAGTACGGTATCCCAGTAAGGCGAACGGTAATTGTTCATGCCATTGTCTAGAGCTTTGGATTGTCTTTCTCAAAATCTTCTTAATGTTTTTGTTCGCTGCTTCCACGACACCATTTGCTTTTGGCCGATAAGGGGTGGAGTTCCTATGCGTTATTTTGAATTGCTTGCATATTTCTTCCATCAAACGACTATTCAAATTCACAGCATTGTCTGTGATGATAGTTGCATGTATACCAAAACGACAGATAAGATTTGAGTGTACAAAATCCACCACGACTTTCTTAGTGACCGATTTGAGAGTGACGGCTTCGACCCATTTTGTGAAGTAATCGATAGCGATCAGTATGAATCGGTGTCCATTCGAAGCTTTTGGCTCAATCGGGCCGATGACATCCATTCCCCAAGCAACAAATGGCCACGGCGCTGACATAGGATGCAACTCAGTTGGAGGTGCATGAATCAGATCTCCATGTACCTGACATTGATGGCATTTTCGGACAAAGCCAAAACAATCTTTCTCCATGGTCATCCAATAATAACCTGCTCGAAGGATTTTCTTGGCTAAGACATACCCATTCATATGAGGTCCGCATACTCCTGCATGTACTTCGTGTATGATTCTTCCTGCTTCTTCGGCATCTACACACCTTAAGATGTTAAGATCCGGGGTTCTTTTATACATGACCTCGCCGCTCAAAAAGAAACCACCTGCATGTCGCCTAATGGTCCTCTTTTGATCTCCAGTAGCATGTTCTGGGTATTCTTGTGTTCTCAAAAATCTCCTGATATCGTAGTACCATGGCTTGACGCTTGGTCCCTCTTCGATTGCATTGCAATAACCGTGGCTTTCCCTGATTTAGATTTCCAAGGGATTGACATGGGCGTTGCCCGGATAAGGTAGCATCGAAGCTAAAGTGGCAAGTGCGTCAGCTAGTTCATTGTGACATCGTGGTATATACCTGAACTCTATCGATGCAAATCGCTTGCCAAGAATATTCACGTGCTGTCGGTAAGGGAGGAGTTTAACGTCCCGAGTTTCCCATTCACCTTGAGATTGTTTGATAATTAGATCCGAATCTCCCATGATCAACAAATCTTCGACGCCCTGATCAATTGCCATGTTCATGCCCATGATACAAGCTTCATACTCAGCCGTATTGTTCGTGCAGAAGAAACGGAGCCTAGCCGTGGCTGGGTAATGCTGACCAGCAGGAGAGATCAAGATTGCCCCAATCCCTACACCTTTAGCGTTTACCGCCCCATCGAAAAACATTTTCCAAGCATGATTGTCCTCTGCAACAACTTCTGTCGTATTTACCTCTTCATCAGGAAAGTAGGTATTCAATGGTTGATACTCCTCGTCGATCGGGTTCTCAGCCAAATGGTCTGCTAATGCTTGAGCTTTCATTGCCGTACTAGTGACATAGACTATGTCAAACTCAGTGAGCAGGATCTGCCATTTTGCCAATCTTCCGGTAGGCATCGATTTCTGGAATATATACTTCAAAGGATCTAACCGAGTAATGAGGTGAGTCGTATGGGCTTGGAGGTAGTGTCTCAATTTCTGAGCGACCCAAGTTAAAGCACAACACGTTCTTTCCAGCAAAGTGTACTTGACCTCATAACTAGTGAACTTCTTGCTCAGGTAGTAAATCACCTGCTCTTTCTTCTCTGTCGCATCACGTTGTCCGAGGACACAACCAAAAGAGTTTTCCAAGACTGTTAAATACAAGCAAAGAGGTCTCCCTGGCTCTGGCGGGACCAAGACCGGAGGGTTTGACAAATATTCTTTGATTTTGTCAAAAGCTTCTTGACATTCTGTTGTCCATTTGATTGCAGCGTCTTTCTTCAACAACTTGAATATGGGTTCACATGTGGAAGTCAACTGAGCGATGAACCTACTGATGTAGTTCAGTCAGCCTAGAAGACTCATTACATCTTTCTTTGTTCTGGGAGGAGGTAAATCCTAGATGGATTTTATCTTTGTGGGATCTAATTCAATACCTCTTCTACTGACTATGAAACCCAAAAGTTTACCTGGCGGGACTCCAAAAGCGCATTTGGCTGGATTCAACTTCAAATCGTACTTCCTCGACCTCTCAAAGAATTTCCTCAAGTCTCGCACATGATCGCCCTGAGTTCTGGATTTGATGATCACATCGTCCACGTACACCTCTATTTCCTGATGCATCATGTCGTGGAAAATGGCAGCCATAGCTCTCATGTGCGTTGCTCCTGCAATTTTCAAGCCGAATGGCATGACTCGGTAACAGTAAGTCCCCCAAGGCGTGGTAAAAGTAGTCTTCTCGGCGTCCTCTTCATCCATCAACACTTGATGATATCCCGCGTAACAATCCACAAACGATTGTATCTCATGTTTGGCGCAGTTACCAACAAGGATGTGGATGTTTGGTAAAGGAAAGTTATCTTTAGGACTTGCTTTATTCAGATCTCGGTAGTTAACACATACTCGAGTTTTCCGTCCTTCTTTGGCACGGGCACAACATTAGCCAACCACGTGGTGTATTGTACCACTCGAATTACCCCTGTTTTCAACTGCTTAGTGATTTCTTCTTTGATTTTATCACTGATGTCAGTCTTGAACTTTCTTTGCTTCTGTTGCACTGGGCGACAGTCAGGGTAGATTGGTAACTTGTGCACCACTAGATCAGCTCCTAATCCTGGCATGTCGTCGTAAGACCAAGCAAACACGTCTTTAAATTCAAACAAGAGTTGGATAATTGCATCTCGTGTTTTCTCATCTGTGTGGATGCTTATCTTGGTCTCTCGGACCTCTTCATCAGTTCCCAAATTAACCGGTTCGGAGTCATTCAAGTTTGGCTTAGGTTTATTCTCGAAATGTTCCAATTCTCGATTTATTTCCCTAAAAGCCTTGTCTTTATCGTATTCCGGTTCTTGGTTCATTATTTCCAGATTAAGTGGCGTGTTCGTATTTGAGCATGAGTTCCGCAAACATGTCATGTTATTTAAAGCCGCATTATTAGGACTGAAAAGGAAGAATAAATAACAAAATTAGAAAGAGTGCAAAATGATGAAATATTTATTTCATTTTCTTGGAGTTTTCTGAAGACAAGCAAAATTACATTGAGAAAACCAAAAATACAAGAAAACAAAGAAAAACATCCAAGCTACGTCCTGAAGTAACTTGTGATGAAGGAAAAAATGACAGGACAAATCTACCAGAACTCCCGCCTGACTGGGAAGGGTGTGGCTTTCCAATTTTGCAATTTAGCTTCAGGGCCCACATACAGCACCTCAGCGGTGCTTGTTCCTTCTCCCGATTGCACCATATTAACATCATAGAGCATTTGCCTCATGGCCCCATATATTTCTTCAATTTCCTCCGATGTGAAGACCTCGTCTTTTTCTTCTTCACTGTACCTTGGTCGGACAAATGTTTGGTACAGATGTGGCAATGGTTGCGGCAGAACCCATCCTTTCTCCTTTCTCTTGTTGGACCATCTCTCATCTTCAGGGGTTGGGCAAAAGCCTACCCCGAAGAACTTTTCAGCTACGGGTAAAGTTATCAGCTTCGGCACTCCTCGTAGGGACTTTCCCAAACCTTTTCCTGGCTGGAAGCCATGTTTAATCATTTCTTTTGCCACCATGATGGAGGCATTAGACAAAAAAGGTTGGGGGAGAGGGTTCCCTTTTTCGTGTTGATCTACCAACACAATCTCGAAAACTTGATAGACAATGTGTTCGCTTCCCGCTTCCGCTTCTAAGCAGGGGATGGACGAATCTCGATAAATTGATTGCTCGTCTTCCCCGTGGACCACGATCTCTTGTCCCTTGTGCTCAAATTTTAAAATCTGATGGAGGGTAGAGGTCACAGCTCCGGCCGCATGAATCCATGGTCTCCCTAGAAGAAAATTGTAGGAAGTGTCCATATCTAAAACTTGAAATGTCACTTCGAAGTCTACCGGGCCGATGGTCATAATTACATCAATCTCTCCGACAGTATCTCTTTTTACACCATCAAAGGCTCGTACGCATATGTTGTTAGGCCGAATCCTTTCAGCTCCGATTCCTATGCGGCCTAGAGTGGAAAGCGGGCATATGTCTACCCCCGAACCCCCATCAACCATGACCCTCTTCATATAGTAGCCTTCGCATTTGACAGTCAAATGCAAAGCTTTGTTGTGGGTGGCACCCTCCAAAGGCAAATCGGCTTTACTGAAAGAAATCTGATTGATCGCGAAGAATCTCTCTGTCATTCTTTCAAGTTGTTCGGATGAAGTCTCAATAGGCACGTATGCCTCATTCAAGGCTTTTAACAAAACCTTCTGATGTTCAGTAGACTTCATTAGAAGGGACAACATCGACACCTGTTCTGGCCATTTGCGCAGTTGGTCTATCACCTCATAGTCAGGCATTTGCATCTTTTGAAAAAAGACCTCTGCCTCTTCAGCACTTACAGGTTTCTTTGATGGGAAATGCCTTTGTGTGGCGTTATTTACCTCCTGCGTGTTTAAGTACTTCTGCCCCAGGACGCTCTCAGATGAATTTCCCGCAACCTCTTTCCCTTTGCGCGTAACAAGTGTTCGTTGGTAGCTCCAGGGTACTGCGGACGGATCTGTCATTGGTTTTTGTTGCACGCGTGCAATAACCACGGGTTCATCCGGTTTTCGGGCCACATAAGTTCCCTTTGGTACATACATTGATGTTTCCCTCTTTAAGTGGAACTTCTTGGGGGCACCTATTGACAATGGTTTTTCCACACGACCTCGTGGGAGGTAAAGGACTCCGCTCTTCTGAGACAATGCTTTCAATTCAATCGTCTTTTCAGATCTAGTCTCAAGAACTTCAACCCTTTTCCCTATTTTCTCTTGTTTCGGGGTAGCCTCAGGCCGCTTCTCTATGTTGGCGATGGCGATTATTGCTTTCAAAGCTGGGTCAAATTCCTTGTCGTCACAAATCATTCCTATCACTGGCCCGTTGTTGTGGGCTAGCAATGGGTTGTTTGTCACATTTGGGATGTCTTTATCTGCGAAGACAATCCTCCCTTGATTGATCAATTCTTGCCCTACCTTCTTCAACGTCCAACAATTGTCGGTACTGTGTCCTTCAACACCCGAATGATATGCACAGTATATTCCCCTCTGGTAGGCAGGAGAGTCTGGATTCTGCCTGTTCTGCGGAACGGGCTGCAGTAGGTTCTCTTGCCTGAGTTTTGGAAAAAGAGTGGAATACGGCTCCCTAATTGGTGTAAAGCTCATTTTGGGTTACTCACGGTGGCGGGTGATATTTGGCCGTGGATTATACTGGTTTGGGTAAGGAGGTTGGCTTCTCTGGAATGGAGGTGGATTCCTGTTGGCTGGTGGCTGCAGCCGTGCCAGAGGTTGAATGTTCATGATTGCATAAGGTGGAGGCGGAGGAGCATAGGCCATGCTATGGTGTGAATAGTAATGCTGGGGGGCCCTGTCGGAGAATACCTGCCTTGAGGTTTGATATCTTCTATCTTCTACTGCCGCCATAGCAGTTTCTTCCTTCTTTTTGCTTCTGGGCATCCCTCCAGACCCGCCTTGAATGGCTTGGGAAGTTGCCCGAATGACCGCTTGACTCAAAATTTGCCCTGTTTTCAAGCCATTTTCTACCATTTCTCCGATTTTGATTGCTTCGGCGAAAGGTTTTCCCATCGCCGACATCATATTTTGAAAGTAGTCTGGCTCTTGATCTTGGAGAAAAGTCGTGACCATTTCAATTTCGTCCATAGGGGTTTCACCCTGGATGCTTGCTCTCGCCATTTGATGGCATATTCTCCGAAGCTTTCTGAGGGCTTCTTCTTTAAGTTCAATAAGGAATTCCTGTCTGGCGCAATATCGATGTTGTATTGGAACTGTTTCACAAAATCTCTGGCCAGATCATCCCGGATGTGCCATCGAGATATGTCTTGATCCATATACCATTCTGATGCTATTCCGACCAAACTTTCTCCGAAGTACGCCATCAACAATTCTTCCCTTGCCGCCGGCACCTCGCAATTGATTGCAGTATTTCTTCAGATGAGCGATGGGGTCACCATGCCCGTCATACTTTTCGAACTTCGGTGTCTTAAAACCTGATGGCAAGTGGATGTGCGGGAACATGCATAGATCAGCGTAAGATACACTTTTCTGTCCACTTAGACCTTGCATGTTCTTCAGGCTTTGTTCCAAACTCCTCATTCTTTTTGCCATCTCATCCTGCTCGGGGGCCTTTGGATTTTGGCTTGGTAGAAACTCATATCGAGGTGGCTGAGGACATATATTGGCTGCAACCTTGGTATGGTCCCGTGTAAGCGTTGGTGCTGGGAATGTAAAGGATGCGTCCGTTGTTCCAATCGTCCAACATCTCGAGCATGCGGCAACGCAAAATTCTATTCTCCTCCAAAGCTGCCGACTCAGTAGCTGGGATGGTTGTCAATGAGCTTTCCTCTGAAACGGGAATGGTTGCTAAAGGCATTTCTGAAGACATGTCGGCACCCTTTTTGACCTAGTGAAATAGGGATGAGTACTTTCAGGCTGCCGAACTTTTCCTTTGGACCTTGTGAAGTACGAATGTGGTGCCAGATTACCACAAAATCAACCACTCTTTACTAAAACCTGGAGTTTGGCAAACAAACGGTTAGTCTGAAACAACATAACAGATAAGTAATCTCACGTTGGGTGTGATGCGCTTATACAGGTGATGATGTTGCTACATGTATTCGTTTGTGATGCGTCATTCCAGTTTGTATTTTCCTTCGCTTTCATCCTTTATCAATCTTCTTTTTCTTTTAACTTCTACCCCCTTTTTTATTTTTTATTTTATTTTTTTTAGTGATGGTCGAATCTTATGTGGATTGCCTACGTATCATGTCCCCGCATGAATTAGACCGGGCGTAGTTCGGAAATAATAGACATAAGATATGAATGAAATGTTCATGAATTTAATTTCAACAAACTTCAAACTTGAAACACTTGCAAAAGACAACAATGGAGAAAAACTTTTAAAAGGACAAACAAACTCTAAAATAACAGACTCTTCTAAGCATGTTCCAACGCCTCGAATCTTCGCGCCCGAGGGGCGTTGTTTGGCCTTGCTGCAGTTCTTGGTGTAAGATTTTTCTGTATACTCCCCAATCCTGCCATGACTTGGTGGACACATTCCATGATTGAAGAGAAGAGGGCAGGCCGAGGTACTCGTTCGCAAGTCAAACACTTCATAGTGATGTAGTGCCCGATTTCATTGATCCTGGTCCTGATCATGTCTTTTTCTCTGAGCAGCTGCCCTATGTGTCGGTTTTTTGCCCCTAAGACTTGAGCGTTGCCGGAGATATGGTCCAAGAGCCTATCTATTTGTCTTTCCATCCGTGCCATCAAGTTGTGGCAATGGTCTCTATCTGCTTTGGCATCCCGGACTTGCTTGAGAGTTCGCTCTCTAAGAGCGGCATTTGCTTTTCTTAAATCAACGATGATTGCATCATAATCTTTTTCTACTTGTTGTAGACGGAGCGCTTCTTGGTGGGATGCTTTCTTCCACTTTGTCCGGACTGCCACTAAAGCCGCTTTTGCCTTCTCCAAGTCTTCTTGGTGTTCAAAGGCTTTCCTTTCCAAATCGTTTATCAACATCTCATCACTCCGACTCCTCCTTGACCTTTCTGTGGCCAATTGCATCTCTTGAATTTGAGTTCGGAGTGCTTCTCTTTCCTGCTCCCAACCGGCCCTTTCCCGATCAAAATCAGCATGTTGTATATCCATGGCAGCTTCCAAAATTGCCTTGTCTTCTTTTAAAGTGTTAATGCAAGATTGGAAATCTTGCGCTGTCTCATGTTTAGCCTCCCGTACTCTGGCTTCTACCTCCTTCTCCCAATCTACGGCATACTTCACTGACCTTTCTGACCTTTGCTCCGGCATTGATTGGTTGTGGAACCATTCAAGATATGCGAGACTCACTTCTCCCCGTTCTCGATCGGCAACCATTTCGTTGATGTCGGAGAGTCGACTACCGAACCATACCTTTTGTTCATAAGTCTCCCTCGGGGTCTCCTCCGTCACGAATTCCCATGTAAACAATCGCATATCCTCAATTGGGGGCTTTTTCTGTTCTCTACCCAACTGCCGTATGACACGTAGCGGGGCATATGGTTGGAAACCCCTGAAGCCCATTAGTATGTAGAATGGGCGATATGTCGACATATGCATAATTTTGGCGGAAGGGAACAAATAATAATTCCAGGTAAGTCGATCTGCTCTCAAAGAGTTGAGAAGTTCTTGCCAAGTCCTCAAATCTTCTGGAAGGTTACAGCGGGCGGCTCTGTTTGTATGACAGCAAATATAATTCAACCAATCCGCGTTGAAGTCTATCACAATTGGGTGATGATAGAGATGTTCTACAAACCACATTTGTAATAAGATATTGCAACCTTCGAAATAATCTTGTCCTTCTTGGCATCGAGTTAAGGCTAGGAAGATGTCTCCTAGGATCATCGGAAGAACGGTGTGTTCCTCGTTACTCTGTAGATATGAGACCACCGCAGCCAAACGGATTCTGGTGTGTCCGCCATGTTCGGGAAAAACCACGGTTCCCAAAAAAGCGATCATAAAGGCATAAATCCTTAAGTCTTTCCAGGCGTCATAATTCAACTGGTTGACAAATTCAGTATTTGAGAATTTCGTAAACCCATCCTTATCACCAAATCTGTCGTAGAGATAATCCAGTGGCACCCAACCGTTCTCTAAACAACCCATGGGAACCCGCCGGAGACATAACTTCTTTAAGAAATTATTCACACCCATTTGCCTAGGAGCTGCAGGTCTCTTTTTGTGCAAATCTCTTCCAAGTCCCGTGAGTCCGCCCAATTCTTCCAAAGTGGGTGTCATTTCGCAGTCCCGGAATCTGAACACATTGCTTGTTGAGTCCCAAAAACTCACTAAAGCTCTGATCACATTTTTGTCCGATTTTATCATCATGATATCCGGAAGAAACTTGAGGTGCTTGTGAACTTGATTTCTTTCCCAAGCCGAAAAACTAGTCCACCATTTACAGAGCCGATCCGGAGTCTTGTCCTGGACCATGAACTTGGGTGGCATTTCGTCTCTCGCCCTTTTCTGGCCGATTAGTTGCGAGGAAGTCATGCTGATCCTAGAAAAGATAAAATGAACTTAAGATTTGAGTCCCAAAAAGAGTGTGGTCCAATGAGTGTTGAATCTTTAGGTGAAAGTCGATATATTTTATTGTTCACTGATGATTATAGTCGAATGAGTAGGGTTTATTATGATTTTGTAATTAAAAGAATCAATAATGAGGTTGTGAGTTCGAGTCTCCCCAAGAGCAAGGTGGGAAGTTCTTGGAGGGAAGGATGCGGGGTCTATTTGGAAACAGCCTCTCTACCCCAGGGTAGGGGTAAGGTCTACGTACACACTACCCTCCCCAGACCCCACTAAGTGGGATTATACTGGGTTGTTGTTGTTGTTGTTGTTGTATAACAGGATACCAGTGTGATGTCTATATTCCGTTTTGCGAAATTAGTCCTCCGGCGCACCTTTTGAGGCGTTTGGCTATTTTTGCAAAAATTCCTAACTCTCGACTAAGAACAAAATCCTAATTCTAATATTTTTATTATTGTTTTTCTTCAAAAAAATCAGTATTAGTTGAGCCCGATATGGGTTGCTTACGTATCTCATGTTTGGTGAGAATCAAATTTGCGTAGTTCGAAACTAAAAGAACTAAATCATTTTAAGAAAAGAAAACAAACTATTTTTTAAACAACATTTCTAAAACAAATATTTTCACAGAAACTAACCTATCTTTAATAAAATCAAAAAAAAAAATTCGATTTTTTTTTTTTTTTTGCATTTTTCAAAAAACAATCATTTTCAAAGGAAACTAAGAAAATTTATTTGCATTTTTTGCATTTTTCAAAATTATTTTCAAAGAACTAAACTATCTTCGTAAAATTAAGAAAATTTATTTGGAATTTTTTTTTTTTTTTTGCATTTTTTCAAAATTTATTTTCAAAGAACTAACTATTTTGACTCTATACCCTGACGTTTTCCATTTCTTTCCCCTCTTTTTAACAAACCGGTCGGCATGTAAGATCGGAACAAATAAATGCACACAGAAAAAATGCAACAAATTGGTCTTTTGTTTCAGGTACACCTGTCCTAGACAGGCCCAACCCCTATGTTGAGCCTCCTAAGTCAAATATGCACATGATGCAAATAAACGTTCCTATCGGGGATCCGGCGTAAGGTTTTGTTATTCTAAGTCATTGTCCTATTGGAAAAAGTGTCTAGACTGGCTTTAACTCGAGCGGACAACTCGAGCCGAAGAGTGTCAGTGCACCGGTAGCATGGCTTTCCGGCTTAATTGACAAAACTCTCCGCATAAACATGTGTGACTACAAAATCCTTCACCGGGTGCCAAGTACCACAACTATCTTGAGAAAAACGGGCTATGTCCAGCAAATGCCCGATATTATATTTCAAAAGACTCAGAAGAGAAAAAATGGGTATCGGCACAATTTATATACAATTCAAAAATATCAAAGCGGTAAAGCAACATTTAGCATATTAGATATAAACATGTAATAAAATCAGATAATAAATAAGCCAAATACAACAATTATTCAAAGCTCGAATTCTTAAACCCTGAACCAGTGGTTCTGGGTTTGTTTCCCCAGCAGAGTCGCCAGAGCTGTCACACCTCCTTTTGGCGCGCCCCCTACCCGGGAGGTAGATGCGCGAGGGAGTTTTTCCAATTTAAGTGACAATATTCGAAACGGGATTATTCATTTATGTCAGAGTCGCCACTTGGAATAATTTATGGTGTCCCAAGTCACCGATTTATTTAAATCCCAAATCGAGGAAATTTTCGACTTTCCAAATGAAGTCCGCGAACCAAAAATTCTAAGTAAGGAATTCTGTTGACCCGAGGGAAGGTGTTAGGCACCCCCGGATCCCGTGGTTCTAGCACGGTCGCTTAAATTATTGTAATGGCTAAATATTTTATTTTAAAATATGTTCAATACTATAAACTGCTCTATTGATTTGAAACCATACCAAAAGAAAGACTAATTACAACATAGATTCGGACTTTTGACAGATAGGTGAATAATACAAAAAAAAGGGTCCGGATTACTTTGAAACTATGCGATAATAATGATTTCTAGATTAAACAAGAATTCAATTTATGTAAGGATGCACAGTTTTGTCGTTTTTCTTTTTATTTAAACATGTGTAACAATGATTTCCTATTCCATGACTTGTTGACTTAGGGCCAAATAAAAACTCTTAACGGGATTGTATCTGGTTCAAATAAAAGCTCTTAATCGAGACATGAGTGTATATATCCTGATTTTAATACATCTTGAACTCTATTACCGAACTAGATCGAGAATTCATTTGCGCGCGACTTGTAAAATTAGGATAGTTGATACTCACTAACGAATTGCAAAGCTAACTCTAAAGTTTTATTTATTTTTCTTTTTTTGAAACCAATTGTTGTTACAACAAATTTGTAAGGGAATAAAATTTGTCCTAACACTAAAATTTTACTACGAACCACTGTTACTACAAACTTGTAAAGCATACTTATTTCGAAGCTAACTCAAACTCTATTTAAAACTTTAGTTACTACAAACTTGTGACGGTGATTCAAACATAGTACTAAAATTAAACAGATTTACATGCTAACTAAGAGGTTGGTTCGATTTCACAACTCATAATTTAAATCGAAACATACAGCAATTCTAGTTATACAAATATGCTTTACAAGGCTAATGAACACACATCTAGAAGATCTAATCTACTTTCGAAGTTGAAATGTAGTGGTCCAAAGCATAAAACCGGCAAGCATTCTCATTTCCAGCTTAATTTCAAGTTTAAACCAACAATGAAATCGAAATTGTGTACCTGGAATTTCAAGCAATAAGATGGAAGAGAAAAGTCAGTAGCCAGCTCCAACAGAACAAACAGCAATAGAAACCAACAACAAATGAGAGTGATTTAAATCCACCCAATGTATGAACCAGTGACAAATAAAGGTGCCCATAATTTTGCACCAACAGAGAAGACCAAATAATTTGCAACCGAAGAAATCCTAGCCAAACAAGATATCCAAACAAGATTGAACCCAGCAGCCTTAAAAGAAACCTTCAAACAAACTTGAACACTCGGATATGGGCAAGAGAAGAGGAAGAATTTCAGAATCTGCTTTTTCAGTGTTTTAGAAATCCTAAGCTTAATGTGAAATCCTTGCAGTGAAGACAACAAAGAGAGCTTAGCTCTCTGTTTTTTCAGAAAAAAGGAATGTATCTGTGTATGTCTCAATCTGTGTGTGTCTCTCTCTCTGTTTTCCTATTGTTTCCAATGGGTGTTTCTCTGTTGTTCTGATTTTCCCGGTGAGTATGTATATCTGTGAGTGTTTCTAGTGTTCTGCCAATGATGTATATGTGAATGAGTGTCCCTAAAAACTGTTCTGCTAGTGTGTCTTATAGCCTTCAAGACTCAAAATATTAACATATTTAATTATTCCAGATCTGTCCAGCACATATTATTCTCTCTTTTTTTGCACTTTTCCAGCTCTTAAAACCACTAGACCAATTCAGAAATTGATTTTTCCATGCTCAGATCTTATCCAGCCTATAAAGCCAACCCTTTTTCTATTTAAAAACTAAATCTGCAGTCCAAAACTAATGCCTATCATGTTGTAAAACTAACTCTTCCCATGTGCAACACATTTGAACCCTTGAGTATGGTTTATTTTAGATTTCTAAACTAAAGTTAAACAGCTATATCCAATTCAACATTTCCTAATCTGAAATCCAAAACTCAGACCCACAGAGAATCATAACAATCACAGCTACTAAACAAACAGCTATGAATCCAGTGAAATCATAGATAGTTAACAAACTATAGTTCGATAGTTATAAACCAACAACGACATTAACAGCCAGTTGAACAGCTAATCATGGTCCATTAACAAAACAAACTCACAGAATTAATCGACAACATTCGAATAGTTGATTACAACACGCATAATCGATAAACAATAGTCGACGAACAGTGAATCAAACGACCCATACTTTCGGGCAGAACAGGACAAGGTCTAAAAATCATTCGACTCTATTAATCACATCGAATACGCATACTAATCAACAAACAACAATCAATCGATTACGATACGTACAATCGATAAACAATCAATCTCAAAAATAGCGAGTCAAGGAATTCTCGGCCAATGCTGGGGAATACAAAGTTAATTGTTCGACGACGCTAATCGACGCGAACACGTATTCGACAACATTCATGATCAAACAAACAAAGACAGAAAAGCAATTGACCAAATAAAGGTCTTTTAGGAGAAGAAAGAATGGACGAAAATTTGAGAAGAATTCAACAAAATTAGACTAAACAAATAAAAAAAATACAAGAAAATACCCAATTGAAACAAACAAGAAAAGACAGTTACCTCAAGAAAATCGAAAGTTGGACGGACCCGGCTCCAAAGGATTCGAGTTTTGCACCTTTTGAAGTAAACGGACTTTAATTGAAGTGTTTTCAAACGAAAAACACTCCAATTAAAGTCTATTGACTTCAATTACTTTTAATTCAAACAAAATCCCTAGTTTTCGAATTCTAGGGTTCTTGAAAACGGTTTTGGGTCTTGACTAGTTCCGGCCGGATTCGAACAAAACCAATTATGGTTTGGTGACGAGGGAGGCTAGGGAAGTGTTTGGGGTGAGTTTGGGGCCATTTGGGGTTGGTTCCAATTTTGTTGAAATCTTCAAATGGAGATTCGAGACTACACCGGTTGATTCGAGGTAAACGGTTAATGGATTTGGCTTGAGGGTGGCTAGGTGGCTTAGGGGTGTTGATTTGGTGGCCGGCGGCGTAGTTGCCGCCGGGTTTCCGTCGATGGAAAGAAAGGGCGGCACTAGGGTTTCATTTTTGTCTCTGATGAGAGACGATGAAGGGGTGTGGGAGAATGAAGTGAATTAACGGGTTTGGGGGTTTGGGTAATTGAAAACTGGTCAAATAATCCGAGCCGTTGGATCATTAAAATCCAACGGCCATGATAAAACATTAATAAAAACGGGTCATGTATGGGCTAATGGACCGGGTTGAGGCTGGGTAGGGGTGTTTCGTTTGGGCCTGTGATAAAAATGGTTTGGGCTTTGTTGAAAATTGGCCTGGTCCGATTTCCTCTTTATTTTTTGTTCATTTTGTTTTTTCTTTATTTTATTTTATTTAAACAATTAATTAAAACTAAAAAAAAATTTTAACCATCTCAAATTAACCTATAGAACCAAATTAACTTATAAAAGTGCTAATTAACTCTCAATAACAATCACCATGCAATCAGCAATTAAAAATAAAGTCACACAATTTGGACATTAAATGTTTAAAAATGCAAAACTACTTTATTATTTTTTATGATTTTCATTTTTATATAACAAACTTAATTACTCTAAATTACAAACATGAGTTTATATGCAAAAATGCAAACATTTTTATATTTTATATTAATTTAAATAATAGACATGCACACGCAAAAAATGCAAATAATAAGAGAAAAATAACACAAAAATCACGAAAATCACGCACAACACAAAACTATTTTATTTTGAATTTTTGGGAGTAATTCTCATGTAGAGAAAAAATCACGTGCTCACATTGTCGACCCATTTTTATTTTTATTTTCTAATAAAAGTATAGAATTGAGCAGTTTCGAGAAAATTACTCATCATTATGACCAATGTTTTAAAAGGTGGAGGCGTGAGACGAGGCGTTTTACCTCTGACGTAGCGAGACGTAAGCCCTGAGACATGGGGCATAAGTCCCACAAATCTTTAAATTTTACTAATTTCAAGAATTTTAAGATAGTATAAAATAAATCACAAAAATTATAGTAAATAATCTATTTAAAATATTTACAAATTATAATTCAACTATGAATAATACGAAAAGTATGACATATCATAATATACAAATTAGTTGCAATGTCGTTACAACTCAAACATCAAAAGTAATGTATGTATTGGGAAAAAAATGAATTTTTTCTAAGGGTGATGTGGCATGACACGTGGATTGGTCAAAAGGTCAACAAGATAATATTTAATCGAAAAGAGAAGTTCAAAGAGGACGCGAGGAATAGTTTAGATACGTATCACGTATCTAAATAAGGCATTTAAGACTGTGGACTCTTGAATATTCAAAAAAGATACGAAAGTTAATGATAGGAGACACGGGAAAAGGGAAAAGCAAGTAGATACGAGTTCCGTATCAATTCAAGACATTCAAGGGCAACAGATCAAAAAACATTTGAAACATGGATCTGAAGAGAGGAAGAAGTCCAAATTCAAACATTAAATACCTGATACGTTGAAGAATTGACATTTAATAAGAATGATTGTGTAACAACCTATTCAATGTCATTTATTACTCATAATTATGTCATTAAAGCCTAGGTTTTATTCTTTTACCTATGGTAGGCTATAAAAGGAGCAAGTTAGACCATTTGTAGGCACGATCAACTATTGAAAGCATACTGAAATACATTTTTTCTTTATTGTTCATTCTAATTATTGAAAGCCTATTACATTCTTTGGTCTTTTGATTATCGGTAACCCGATTTCTCTCTTATTTTCTAGTTTAATCGAAATTCTATATTTTGGTTAAACAAATTGGTTCTGTTACCGGGAATCTGATAATCTATTCTTTCTAAGTTTACACACTTGTTGTTAACATCATGTCAAACACCACCACCACCACCACCAACAACAACAACAATAATGTTTTCGAAAACCAGATCCCTCACGCTTAAGGGGACTTAAACAATGTTAACATAATTCCTTCCCCTCAAGCCTCTCCACGCTAGTCTCGTGAGGGTACTCCTATACCTGTATCACATGCTGACGAACAAGAGCAGTCTGAACATTTCGAAGGGCCAGAACAAGCTCTTCAGAGAATAATTGATGCACGAGTTAACCAATCTCTCCAAGCCTTACTTAGCCGATTGCCTTCTTCGCCACTTACTCCTTTTCCCAATAACAATACACATGAGAATCCTCGTTCTGGTCTCGATAACACAAATGAAAGATCCCCCAGTGGACCACGAGAAATGGATACAGGTAATGCAAATAACTCTTATTTACAAAATATGGTACTAACCTTGCAGGCATAACTCAAGGAACAAAGCAAACGGATTGAGAAAATACCGGGAGTTCCTCCAATAATCAAAGGGATTGATGCGGATAAATATTCTCAACAACCATGGAAACCAAGTGCAGCTCCTCTTCCTATTCCCAAGAAGTTTAAAATGCCTGATATTTCAAAATATGACGGTACAATCGACCCTCGAGATCATGTGACGGCATTTACTACTGGTGTTAAAGGGAATGATTTAACCAAGCAGGAAATTGAGTCTGTATTGGTCAAAAAATTTGGAGAAACACTCACAAAGGGAGCACTAACCTCGTATTCTCTCTTACCTGAAAATTCTATTAATTCTTTTGCTGAGCTTGCAGATTCTTTTATAAAAGCGCACTCAGGAGCACAAAAGGTTGAAAAAAGAATGGAGGACATTTTCAAAATTAAACAATCAGACACGGAGTTACTTAGAGACTTCGTTGATAGATTTCAACGAGAACGAATGACTTTACCTCGGGTACCAGATAATTGGGCTGCAATAGCTTTTGCAAGTAATTTGAATGACAAAAGCTTTGAAGCCACAAGAAAGCTTAAAGAAAGCCTTCGTGAGTTTCCCGCAACTACATGGAATGATATTTATAACAGGTATAGCATAAAACTCAGAATTAAAGAAGATACCCTGCTCCAACATTCCCATGATGAAAGGAGCAGATCCAGGAGGTGCGAAACCGAAAAGAGATCAGGTAAGAATAGATACGATCCATATCTGGGCCCTGCAGGAAAAGATTCAAAAACGAAACAAAAAAATCAATGATATGATCAAAAATCGAGAAGCAGGGAATCCAGTTCTTTCTCAAGATTTGGAAATGACAGAAATAGGCAGGAGCCATTTGATGATGATGGAAGTTTGAAGGCAAGATTCGGTGGATACAATTTCAATGTTACCACCTACGAGCTCATAGCTATTTTACGAGGCATGGGAGATAAGGTACGGTGGCCGAAGGAGATGCGTTCAAATCCAAACAAATGCAATCCAGATCATTGGTGCGAATTGCATAATGATCAAGGGCATAAGACCTCAGAATGCCGATTTTTACAAAGTGAAGTAGATCATTTATTGAAACAGGGCTATCTCACTGAGTTATTTAGTGGGAAAGGAAAGCAGACCTACATGAAAAATAGACAAGAGCCACCAAAACCCCCGTCACCTAAGAGAACCGTGAATGTTATAAGCGGGGGAGAAGGTATTTATGAGGTGGCATATCCAGCTTCCAACAAAGCTTCTAAACTCACAATCATGCACGGGAAACATACATGCCAGACGTTAGAAGATGAAGTTATCGCTTATGATGACGCAAACATGGAAGGAGTGATCACCGCACATAACGATGCGCTGGTAATATCTTTACTCGTACATGATATTAAAATAAAAAGAGTTTTAATTGATCCATGAAGTTCAGCAAATATCATCCTACTAAGGGTGTTGCGGGAGATTCAAATGGAGGATAAGATGATTCCAAAGGCTCATACTTTATCAGGATTCAATAACTCCAGCATAGTAACTAAAGGAAAGGTAAACCTAACAACTTTTGCAGAAGGTATTAAGAAAGATACCAAATTTCAGGTAGTAGATATAATCATGGGAAGAATGTGGATTCATGATATGGGTGTTGTCCCATCAGCCCTTCATCAAGTCATGAAATTCCCATCACCATGGGGAATCCGCCAAATTCATCGGGAACAACATATATCTAGTTGTGTTAATGCTGTATCAGATACAGGTAACGTATACAACATCAAAGGAAATTCGGATCAACATCCGGGTAATCAAGAAAAATCAGGTTTTAACTCAAAATCTGATATAATTCAAAAACCTGAAGAGGGAGAAGGTAACCAAATATCAACCAAGGAGTTCGAGCCTCTGATACTATTTGAACAGTGGCCTGAATGAAAAATTCATGTGGGAGCCGACTTGAGTTCAGACACGAGAGGTAAGTTAATTGAATTATTAAAAACTAACGTAGATTATTTTGCTTGGCCCCATGTTGAAGTAATAGGGACACCATCAGATGTGGAAATTCACAAATAAAGGTCCATCTTGCGGAAGGAAGGCAGATTATGTAAAGCAAGAAGAAATCCCAAAAGCTATTCAAAAATTGGGTCAACTTGGAAGGACCAAAGGTACGAGAAAATCTATCCATTTATTATTATCGGAAGTTATGGTAAGCACTTTCTAAATTCGGGTAAACAATCTCCTATCTGTGACATAAGTAGGTATTCTGTTAAATGCTGGAACATGATACCCACAACCATAAAAATTAGTTTTAATCATGGCATTTGGGAAATTGAGACTCTATTTCTAAACCCTAAAATTATACTAAAATCGTGAGAGTTAATTGGTTTCATTGTCGGTTTCAGTCAAAATATCACATTTAGAAAAAGGGTGAAAAAGTCATAAATGGTCTAAACCAATTAACATGAATCTTATTTGGTGATGATTCATAAAAAAAGGCGCAAGTTTAGAGATATTTCACATGCCTCTTTTGGGACTTTTAGACCCATCATAAAATGTCATTTTTCTTTTGACTAACAATGAAGTAGAGTATGAAGCTATAATTGCAAGTTTTAAAAAAATTGGAACGGGAACTTGGTATAAACCAGATTATGGCCAAGAACATCTCTCAAGCTTGTCATATAATCAAATATTGGGGACTTTATGCTCGAAAGGATATTGCTTTTAAGGAAGTGGACATGGTCAGGTATCTTCATGCTAAATTCTTTTTATTTTAATTTGTTAAGGTTTTACTAACAATTTTAGATGCTAGGCAAAAACCCTAACCTGTGCCAAATGATGAGCCACAAACTGTATGGAAAAGTAGAATATTCTTAAATTCTAAGCCTGGGGTTATATCAATCTGATGGAAATACATACGGGTAGGCAGTCTTCATCTAAAATTGTACCTCCGAAGTCCCGCATATTTTCTTTTTCAGGAAAAGGACCAACATGTGAGTACTAAACAAGTGTACAAGGCTTCATTCTTCAACGCTTAAAAACTTGGGGATTATAGAGTATACATAGCTTCGTGCAGAAAAATAGGTGTGGGTTCGTAGAGGAAAAGAGATATGGGTGTTCAAGCAAAAGTTGACCAAATTTAGCTACAAATTGCCACATATCAAGATTCAGTTGTGAATAGCTACGTATACAACATTCTTCAATGTTACTTTACATAAAATATTTTTTAATGTTGTAAACACTTTCCAAACACTTTCTAAGTATATAAAGATAGGGCTATAGTTATGTGCTAAAACATGTTACAATAAAAGAAAACCTTGTATATTTTATATTAAGAAATCTATTATACGAAAAACAGTTGCGAGGAAGTTATAGATGTACTACAACGCATGTATCATTCGAACATTTGCTCAAGTTTATGAATAAAAACTTGTCAAAGTTGTTTCATACAAAAAACATGTGTTTCCTTTTTCTTTCATCTTATTATAACACCGTTATGAAGTTGAGACGTCCTCTTCATTAAGTGTCGATATATAAAAAGGGCCCTCTTTTTTGTAAACCTCATGTTGATATTCCATGAGATGGATCATAAAGAATTTTCAAAAAATAAAAATGCTAAATTATTTCATAAGTCCTAAATACTAAAATAGGCAAGAATAAAATTCAAATGAGTACTTATAAAACTTCTTGACTTAAAAAAGATTCAATAGAAAATCTTTACAAACCCCACATTAATGTAAACTTGGGACTAATTCCATAAAATTCCTCAAAATTCAAGGGAAAAACTAAAATTTTCAACTTGCTCCTGAAGGAGTTGGATTTTCTGAAGTTGTTGAGTTAACTTCCTTGTCAGAAGCAACTATAGGCATAGAATCAACTTCTAGGAAACTTGCAATAGTTGGGATGTTGGGATTGTTAAGAGAAGCAAGAGTCACGGGAGCTTCAACTTTTGCGGGCTGGTCCTCAGGGGCTGGGATTGCAATATTGTCAACTTCAGTAGAAACAGCTCCATCATTGGAGGGTTCATCAGCCACGGTGGTATCATCTGTGGGAGAAGGAAAGTCAAGTGGTTGTTGAGTCATTTCAATGGTCTTTAAGACCTTGGCCAATTTTGATTGCAAATCAAAATCCTCTTGGCTAGCTGTCACGACTCAAACCCCGATCGTGATGGCGCCCAACACATTGCTAGGAAAGCCCAATCATGTTTTCCAGATAACCGGTCAATTATTAATTAATAATGATCCATTAGCATTAATAGCCTGTTTTCACAATAGAAATACCAAATGCGGAAACAAAATATATGAAGTACAACCCAACGAATTCGGTGTCACAAGTCTAGATAGAGTAACAAACATAAAAGGAAGAGAAGAGAGAGATCGGGTTCTGCGGACGCTGGCAGCTACCTCGATGTCTCCTCGAATAACAGTAAAATAGCAGCTGCGTATAGCTCAACTTCCCTCCTGAACACCTGTATCTGCACATGAAGTGCAGGGAGTGGGGAGAGTATCTTTCAACTCAGTGAGTAACAATAATAAGTAATAACTGAAAGCAAGAACACATGTATTATCACTAAACAGTTCTAAGAATAACTGTACAGGTAAGTCATCCCTACAAAGATAAGTCCGGTTCCAGTCCACTACTATCTCACACTGATCCAATACTGATCTAGTCCTACTGTGGCGTGCAGCCCGATCATCACTCATACTGCTGCGGCGTGCACAAGGCAACACTCGGCTCGGCTCAGAAACATCCAATCTCACAAGCCAATTGGCCAAAGCCTGAACATCATATGAAAAGGGCCTCTCCTCAACTGGAATATAAGCTAAGCTGCCTATACTGACCGTATTTCGGCTCAAAGCATCGGCCACAATATTGGCCTTCTCTGAATGATGCAATATAGTGATGTCATAATCCTTAAGCAACTCCAGCCACCTCTGCTGTCTCAAATTAAGGTCCTTCTGTTTGAACAGATGCTGAAGGCTGCGATGATCGGTATACACCTCACAAGAAACACCATATAAGTAATGTCTCCAAATCTTCAGAGCGTGAACTATGGCTGCTAACTCTAAATTGTGCACAGGGTAGTTCTTCTCATGGGGATTCAATTGGCGAGAAGCATAAGCAATAACTCCACCCTCCTGCATCAACACACATCCAATGGCGACTCTCGAGGCATCACATACACAGTATAAAAATCTGAAGCTGACAAAAATATCAAGACTGGTGCCGTGGTCAATGCTGTCTTGAGCTTCTGAAAGCTCTCCTCACACTCCTCGGACCACACAAAGGAGTATCCTTCTAAGTCAATCTAGTCAAGGGTGAAGCAATAGAAGAGAATCCCTGAACAAATCAGTGATAATACCATGCCAATCCCAGGAAACTATGAATCTCAATAGCTGAGGTCGCTCTAGGCCAACTCTACACCGCCTCTATCTTCTTCGGATCCACTTGAATACCATCACTGGACACTACGTGCCCTAAGAATGCCACGGACTCGAGCTAGAACTCATACTTGGAGAACTTGGCATACAACTTCTCCTCCCACAACCTCTATAATACAACTCTAAGGTGCTGAGCATGATCATCCTGACTACGAGAGTACACCAGGATATCATCTATGAACACGATCACGAATGAGTCCAAATATGGCCGGAACACACTGTTCATCAAGTTCATAAACACGGCTGGGGCGTAGGTTAGCCCAAACGACATCACAAGAAGTCCATAGTGCCCATACCTCATCCTGAAGGCTGTCTTCATAATATCAGAATCTCTAATTTTCAACTGGTGACTAAATGAAGATCAATCTTCGAGAATACCCTAGCTCCCTGGAGCTGATCAAATAAATCATCAATGTGTGGCAGAGGATACTTGTTCTTCACCGTTACTTTGCTCAACTGCTTATAGTCAATACACATCCTCATTGAGCCATCCTTCTTCTTAACAAACAAGACCGATGCATCTCACGGTGACACACTTGGCCAAATGAACCCCTTATCTAGGAGTTCCTGAAGCTGCTCCTTCAATTCTTTCAACTCAGCTGGTTCCATACGATAAGGAGGAATAGAAATAGGCTGAGTGCCTATCACCAAGTCAATCCCAAAATAAATGTCCCTGTCTGGCGGCATGCCTGGTAGGTCTGAGGGAAATACATCAGGAAAGTCCCGCACAACGGGAACATAATCAATACTAGGAGTGTCAGCTCCAACGTCCCGCACAAATGCCAAATAGGAAAGACATCCCTTCCCAACCATCTGTTGGGCCTTGAGGAAAGATATTACCCTGCTGGGTACATAATTAGTCATGCCTCGCCACTCGATCTTCTGAATACCCGGCATAGCCAATGTGACTGTCTTGGAATAATAGTCCAAAATAGCGTGACATGGAGATAGCCAATCCATGCCTAAGATAACATCAAAATCAATCATGCTCAGAAGAAACAGGTCTACTCGGGTCTCCAGACCCTCAATAGTGACAAGACAGAACAAGTATACATGGTCCACAACAATGGTATCACCCACCGGGCTAGATACATGCACGGGCAATGCAAGACACCCTTTGGTCGTGCCCAAATGAGGAGCAAAATATGTAGATACATAAGAATAAGTGGAACTGGGATCGAACAAAACTGAGGCATCTCGGTGGCAGACTGAAATAATACCTGTAATAACAGCATCAGAAGCAATGGCCTCAAATCGGCCCTAAAGAGCATAGCATATAGCCTGTCCACCTGATCGGCCTCCCCCTAGCTGATTGACCCTCACCCCTAGCTGGCGAGGCGGGTGATGAAGTAGAAGGACCAGATGACGAGGGCTGCCCCCTCTGCTGATAGGACTTGGAGACAAGACAGGGGACACTCTCTACGGATATGCCCAAACTCTCTGCACTCGAAGCAACTCTCAGGTGCTGGGGGCTGGGACTGATAGGGACCCCTCGCACCGGAGTGTTTGGCAGAAGAACTAAGTTGGGAAGAACCCTGAATAGATGGAGCTCGAGATGAGCCCTTTGTTGGAAGAGCGCTAAGTGATGGCTGACTCTGCTGAAAACTCAGATGACCACGACCTGACGATGCCCCACGATACTCAAAACAGGCCGATTGAGGAGGCCTGAAAGAATAAACTCTACCATGTTGGACTCTAGTCTAAGTGCCACTGGAACTTGCTGATCCTCAAGGCCTCTTGGCCTCCCTCTCCTCTCACTCCCTGCGATGATCAATCTCTATGTCGTGAGCTATATCAACAACATCCTCAAATGAGTGACTCAGAACCCTCTTTCGGGTCATCAAAATACGGATAGGATAAATAAGCCCATCAATAAAGCGTCTGATCCTCTCCCGATCAGTAGGAACCAACCACGATGCATATCTGAATAACTCTATAAATCTAACCTCACACCCCGACAATGTCATGTCCCCCTAGCGAAGCCACTCAAATTGCATGCGCATCTCCTCCCTTTGAGATCGAGGTATCCACTTCTCCAAGAAAATAGTGGAGAACTCCTGCCATGACAATGGTGCTACCCCTGCCGGCCTACGACGCTCATAAGCCTCCCACCAAGCGAAGGTTGATCCTTGAAACTGGAAGGTAGTAAAGATTACACCGCTCGACTCTAGAATACCCATTGTACGGAGCATCCGACGGCACTTGTCCAGAAAACCTTGGGCGTCCTCGTCCGGAGTACCACTGAATGTAGTAGGAGATAGTCTATCGAACCTCTCAAGACGACGCTGCATGTCATCAGAAATCACTGGGACCCAGTCCCCCTGAATCTGAATAGCTGGCTGTACTGGGGCCATAGTCTAGACTGGTGGGACCTCAAGTGTCTGAAAGCCCTGCACTACCTGCTCTGGAGTGCGAGTTGCGGGGGTCTGAAGACCACCCCTAGTCCCGGATGTAGCTGCTGCAATAGTGGCAGAAACTACTTGAGCCAGGCCAGTGCAAACTGTCAATATCTGAGCTAGGGTCTCCTGTAGACCCCGAATCACAATAGGCACAGCTGGTGCCTGAACAGGTGTTGCTGGGACCTCTGCAATTGGAGGCTGATCTAGAATGGGGACAGCTGGAGGATCAACTGGCACTGCCCCAGCTGCTCTACCCCTACTATGACCACGGCCGTGTCCACGACCTCAAGTAGGTGGCAATTGTGGTAGTCCGCCTCATCCTATAGCACGAGTCCTCTCCATCTGCGGGAGAATAGAATATAAAAGTTCAGTTTTGGATCAACAAAATCGTACGGCAAGAATTTCAAGAATTTGAAGCTTTCATAAAAGGTTTTGCAGCCTCCCGAGGATAAGTACAGATGTCTCCGTATAGATCCGCGAGACACCACTAAACAGGCTCATGACTCGCGGGAACTGTTAACCTAGGCTCTGATACCAACTTGTCACGACCCAAACCCCAGTCGTGATGGTGCCCAACATATTACTAGGCAAGCCCGACCATGTTTTCCAAATAACCAGCCAATTATTAATTAATAATGATCCATCAACATTAATAGCATGTTTTCATAATAGAAATAACAAATGTGAAAACAAAATACATGAAGTACAACCCAACGAATCCGGTGTCACAAGTATGAGCCTCTAACAAAAGGAAAATACCTTATACAATCCAAGTCTAGATAGAGTTGCAAAACATAAAAGGAAGAGAAGGGAGAGATCGGTCCAGCGGACGCCGGCTATTACCTTGATGTCTCCTCGGTTAACAGTAAAATAGCAGATGCGTATAGCTCAACTGCCCTCCTGAATACCAGTATTTGCACATGAAGTGCAGGGAGTGGGGTGAGTATCTTTCAACTCAGTGAGTAACAATAATAAGTAATAAATGAAAGTAAGAGCACCTATATTATCACTAAACAAATCTAAGAATAACCGTACAGGTAAGTCATCTCTACAATGATAAGCCCGGTTCCAGTCCACTACTATCTCACACTGATCCAACACTGATCTAGTCCTGCTATGGCGTGCAGCCCGATCCTCACTCATACTGCTGCGGAATGTGCTTAGAACATTTACATGATACATATATATATATATATATATATATATATATATATATATATATATATATATATATATATATATATATGTGTGTGTGTGTGTGTGTGTGTGTGTGTGTGTGTGTGTGTGTGTGTGTGTGTGTGTGTGTGTGTGTGCTGCAGCGTGCAACCCGATCTAATATATATATATATATATATATATATATATATATATATAGTACTACGGCGTGCATCGCGATCTAATATAATAAATATACTGCTGCGACACGCAGCCCGATCCAATAATATATAGTGCTCTCACTAGGGGTGTGTGCAGACTCCGGAGGAGCACATCTCATAGAGATATTCTTGCGGCGTGTAGTCCGATCCAACATATATCTCGCTGCGGCGCGCAATAACATACTATATAGTATTCTATACTAGTATACTATATATATATATATATATATATATATATATATATATATATATATATATATATATATATACTTGCGTTGCACGTCCGATCCAATGTATGTATATGTATGTATGTACTGCTGCGACGTGCAGCCCGATCCGATATATATATATATATATATATATCAATACCTCACAACGGGTCCTTGACCCATCTCAAAGAATATAGACTCGGCCTCTCGGGCCCACTCAGTTAGAATAGGGTAATCAACCCTAGGTATTCTCACTTAGAGTACACATCTAGTACTGGTTCAAGACATGCTATACAACTATGTATACGGCTGAGAGTATGTGTTCAACATGATATAAGGGTCATTTAGCTCTACAGGCTTCCCTAATATTCTACAGATCGGCATAAGGCCCCAAACATGGCTACTAGCCCAAATATACAAATGTAAGCCCAATCTTAGTTATTTTGCACAGTAAACTATCAATCGGGAGGAACCAAGTCCAAATCCGTAGTAACAATACCACCACGCTCGTCACATGACATGTGTTCCATCTTAGCATAGCACTGAATAGTGCAAATACGGGGTTACAGACCCTTAGTACATCATTTATTACCACAACTCACCTCAAATCGGCAAAAGTCCTAGCTCGCCTTGGGTTTGCCTTTCAAATTACCTCCTCGGATGCCAAATATGATCAAAACCAATAAGAATACATCAACATGAGCTAAAGGAACATAACCCAATCCAAATAACTCGAATTACATCAAAAATCACGAAGTTGCCAAAACCCGACCCCCGGGCCCGTATCTCGAAAAATACAAAAGTCATATTTTCAGATTCCTTATCTCGCCACAAGTCCGTACATATAAAGTTTATCGAAATCGGACTCTCTTTGTCCATTAAAATAAGTGATTTACCATAACTCAGGCCTTGAGCAAAAATCCCACATTGATACACCTTAAATTCTTCAATTTTCAGTGATATAGATGAAGATTCTAGGATAAAATCATGTATTTAGACGATAAAACTTATCTCCAATGACTTCCCGATGAAATCCCCTTCAAATCCCGTCACTTAGCTCTCAAATCTTGCCCACAAATGGTGAAATTATCAAAAACCCTCGCGGATGAAATGTTACTTAACAGGTCTATCCGCCCAGGTAAATACACTATGCGATCGCATGCCACTACTGCGATCGTATTGAACAAAATTTTCACTCCATATTTTAATGTTATGCGATCGCACTCCATCCTTGTGATCTCATTGAACAAATGCCATCCAGGGACCCAAGGCCACAATACACTATGCGATCGCACCCTTAGCCATGCGATCGCGGAGAACAAGGTTACACAAATATGTGATCGCAGCCCCTTCCCCCTTCTATGTGATCGCATAGAACAACTCAGAAGCCCAAATTGACCCTTCTATACGATCACAACATCCCTATGCAATTGCATAGAGCATCCGTCTGCAATAAATACCAGCAACCAACAGCCCTTCAAGAATGCACGAAATAGTCCGATTTGACCCCCGGATTCACCCCGAGGCCCCCGGGACCCCAACAAAAACCACCAAACTACTCCAAATCACGATACAAACTTGTTCCAATCATAAAAACACACCCTTAAACACGAAAATCATCAAGTAAAGGCGGATTCAAGGCTAAGTTTCAACTAAAACTTCCGAAACCAACACCAATCAAAAAACCGACCAAACAATGTCCAAATGACCTGAAAATTTGCAGACATATCCAAAATCACCTAACGGAGCTACTGCAGCTGTCGGAATTCCATTCCGACTCCCGGATCAAAATTTCACCTATCGATCGGATTTCGCCAAAATATCAACTTAGCCAATTCAAGCCTAATTCTACACCGAACCTCCAAATTCATTTCCGATCGCTCCTCTGAGTCAAAAATCACCTCTCGAAGCTAACGAAATTATCAGAATTCGATTCTGATCCCTCTAACTACATAGTCAACTCCAGGTTGACTTTTCATAAATAAGCTTCACTCAAAAAGGCTATATGTCTTATTTTCAACCCGATTAAATCCCAATTCACCCAATAGACTCTAACACAGATATAGAAATATGAAACACATAAATGAAGGGGTAATAGGGTGGTAACTCTCGTGACGACGGGCTGGCTCGTCACACTAGCCTCAATTAAAGCATCATGGCGGGAATTTAAGAAATCCCAGCTCACCTCCGAATCAAAACTCTCCTCAAGAAGGGCATAATCCCTTTGCCACGAGGTAACATCATTTTTCAATGTTTGATTTTTATTTAAAGCGGCATTAAAGGTAGCTTCAAGAGAGGCACGAGAGTCTTCTAAGGCACGTGCCTTATCAGAGGAAGCTTGTAGATCACCCCAAGCTTGAGATAAGTTTTGTATTAGCTCTGCCATGTATTCTTCTTTCTTGCTCAACAAAACTTTAAGTTCTCTAATCTATTCACTTGACTTAGATAGCTGCTTAGAAAAAGAACATTCCTGGCGCTCTTTTTCCTTCTCCACTCTCTAAAAGAAGCCTTGACTCCATCTAATTCTGAAGTTAAAGCTTGTTTTTGTTGCTCCAAATTGCGATTGTTCTCTGGCAAATCATTTATCTTTTTCTGAGCACTTTTTAGTTGCTCTTGCCAACTGGTTACTTTAAGATCAGCTTCCCTATCTTTCTTTTCAGCCTCAAGAACAGCTCGGTCAGTTTCACGAACTTTCTTCTCTAAAAGGGCAACTCTTCCCATGAGTTCCGTGCCTATAAGATTAGCCTGTAAAAAAAAGGTATATAAGTAAAAATTAAAGGGAGAATTTCCTTCTAAAAAATGGGTGGAAAGGAAAATACCTTCAAAGTACTATGAACTATGTCGTTCATTAAAGTCAAACAACTATGACTGTCCATTTTCCTTTTCTCTACTTCCCCGATTAAGGGTTCGAGCCAAACGTCCGCCCCACCTGATTTCCTCAAAAGACTTCTGTTAGCCGGAACATCAAGTGTCACGCTCCTCATAGCCATGCTTCTGTTGCTGGAACTTTCTTCTACATGGCTAACAGAAGAAGAGGTAAATGTAGAAGGAGGTACGATAAGGGAGGTGAAAACATCAGAATTTGAAAAGGTTGGACCAGGTACGGGGGCAGAAGTTGGTAAAGAAGTAGGAATAGACAAGGTAGAAGGTGTAATATTTGAAGTGATAGGAGAAACATAAGGGACAGAAACAAAAGTTGAAAGAGGAGTTTCCTCCAAAATTGGTCCAAATTCGCCACTCTCAAAACCTTCAATGAAGAGGCGTTGAGTAGATTCAGGAGTGTAATTTGGAGCAGTTTCTTCATCAAATATAATAGTAACGGGCTCGGAGGTATGAGCAGGATAAGCTTTAATATCATCCTCAGAAACTACCACACGCCTTCTAGTCCTAGGACGAGCTGTCAAAAAGGTATCTTCATCTTTATCGATACCAGAATCTTCTTCAATTTATTTCCTCTTTGCTAGTACGTCATGTGTCCTCTCCAGAGCTAAGGGAGCACTGGAAGAAGCTCTAAGGGCAGTAGCTACTTCAGCTGACATCCCTCGATTGGCAAATCCTGATAAGAAGAATGATATAAGATTGGATATAAAAAAGAAAGTTTACTATACACAAAAGTAATACTAAATGTACACCATGAGTTTTAACCCTCCAACCATGTTTGGTTGAAACTGATTTCCAAGTACGTGCCTTCATAGGAACGGTATTCAAGATAGCATCTACCCTAGCACGGAAGCCAGGGACGAGTTCCACATCTCCCATGGTAGCTATCAAAAAAGCAGAACAAAATTTTTAAAAAAAAAGAGAAGGATCAAAATAGCAAAAACAGACACGGTAAGAATTGAAATACTTACGTGTCATGTTCCATTTTTCAGGAAAAGGAATGTTTGATCCACCCACCAAATTAATTGTGGGAACACTTACAAACCGTGTGTACCAACCACGGTCATTAATATCCTCAGGGTTTATCAAAACCCTCTTACCTCTTGCAGACAATGTAAAAACTCCATTACGAAAGAGTTTGGGAAGGTAAAGGTAAATCAGATGAGGAAAAGTAAAATCCACATCTGCTCTGACCGACATAAATCTTAAGCACGCCACAGCTCTCCATACCAGAGGACCAACTTAAGCTAAACATATTTCGAAGAAACGGAAAAATTCAAGAATGACTAGATCAATGGCGGGGGTAAATCCTAGAGTGAAAGGATAAGTATAAACGCAAGAAAAACCGGCTCTATAAGAAGAAATTCTCTGGTTAGGGTTGAGTTTAACTATGGGAGTGCTATCTTTCCAACGGCAATCTTTTCGAACGATTGGGATCATCGGTTCAGTAATTAAAGAAGGGTATTTATCAACTTTTTCCAACTTAAGCATTTGCTCACAAAGAGATTCTTTGTCATGCTCAAAAGATAGATCTGACAGTATAATTTCTTCTACCGTTGGTTCTTGAAGGGGTTCAGCAGGTTCTTTTCTTTTAAAAGAGGATTTGTTGGACAAAGCCCCTCTAGAGGAGATGCCATAAATAGAAGGGATGGTAGAACCAGATATACCACCACGTGTCGACCCTGCACCACGAGGGACACCTCCTCTACCTCTTCTATGTATTGCGAGAGCATTGGAAAAACAATCGAGTATAGGAACTCTTTTTGGGATAGGATGTGAAGATGTCATCGTTGAACAAATTTTTACAGAAGAAAAATAGAAGGAGAAAGTGAAGAGTCACTTGATGAAGAAGATGATCGAAGAAGAAGGAATCGAAAGAGTATATGGAAAGCAACTGGCGAACTAGGAAAAATAATGATGAAATACCTATAATAAAGGTAACCATCACTTCGTGAATAGTGAAGAAAAAGGCTGCAGAACCGCAGAGCTAGTGAGGAAGTGACATGTATGTGGTGCATTAAATGGAAGGGACGATTGAAACGTCAACACTGATATAGCATTTATTGTGACAAAAATTTCCTTTTTAATGAGAATTCATTTTGTAAATATTTAAATAATAAATAAATGGGAAGTGGGGGGACTATCTGTATTGAGAAAAAATTGAATGTTTTCTAAGGGTGATGTGGCATGACACGTGGATTGGTCAAAAGGTCTACAAGATAATATTTAATCGAAAAGAGGAGTTCAAAGAGGACGCGAGGAATAGTTTAGATACGTATCACGTATCTAAATAAGGCATTTAAGACTGTGGACTCTTGAATATTCAAAAAAGATACGAAAGTTAATGATAGGAGACACGGGAAAAGGGAAAAGCAAGTAGATACGAGTTCTATATCAATTCAAGACATTTAAGGGCAACGGATCAAAAATCATTTAAAACATGGGTCTGAAGAGAGGAAGAAGTTCAAATTCAAACATTAAATACCTGATACGTTGAAGAATTGGCATTTAATATGAATGATTGTGTAACAACCTATTCAATGTCATTTATTACTCATAATTATGTCATTAAAGCCTGAGTTTTATTCTTTTACCTATGGTAGGCTATAAAAGGAGCAAGTTAGACCATTTGTAGACACGATCAACTATTGAAAGCATACTGAAATACAATTTTTCTTTATTGTTCATTCTAATTAATGAAAGCCTATTACATTCTTTGGTCTCTTGATTATCAGTAACCCGATTTCTCTCTTATTTTCTAGTTTTAATCGAAATTATATATTTTTGTTAAACAATGTATCCGATATGAAATCTTATATGTATGTATTAAGGAGTAATATATCTTGAAAGAATTTTAGTATTTAATTTGATATTTTACTTAAAATGCTACTTTTATTTAATATGCTTCCTATTCGGAAGAGAATTTACATAAAAATATAATTCACAATTTAAATATGATTCACTAGTATCATCTATTTTTAAGTTTCAACAAGTTAATAAACTTACACATAGTTCACCATACAATATCATGATAACTAATTATTTCAGAATAGCTACTAGCTAATATTGAGATACTAAAACAATAAGTATTGTATCTCGTAAACGTAAAAAAATAATATTTAGAAAAATAATTATAAAAAAATTTATGGACTATTATATAGAAAAGACATAACAAAAACTAATAAATAAATACTTTTGAAATGAAAGATTCATTTAAAAATTACTGTCATAGCAGTCTTAGGGGATAACGTGCAATAATTTTTATTTTAATTATGACATAAAATATGCTCAACTTAATAATTTATGATTAAGAAAGAATTAATTTTGAATAGTAAACGATTTGTTAAGAAAATTTGAGGATTTACAAGGTTAGTTACATACAATTGCATAAAGTTCTATTAAGCGAGCTCAGTACCCTGAGCGTTAGACGTGTCGAGGGCGTAAGGCCCAGTGGCCGAGGCGTAAGTCTCATGGAACTAAGTCCCACACATAAGACCAGTAATATTTTACAAATGCTCCGCCTCGGGGCGAGCGAGTCCCAGTTCTACTTTTAAAACAGAAATTATGACATTTAATTTCTCTTAATTAGGTGACTAGCATGGGTAGAAAGCTTTACTTCACTTAATTATCAAGATCGTGTTCCAAACTTTGCAATCAATAACAAATCTCTTTTTTTAACTTTTGCGGTAAATAAATTAAATTGCTTAACCCATTTTCTTTTTTGTCTAAAAGTATTTAATTATTCTTTCTATCACCCTTATTAGTCCAAAAATGTAGTCACTAATTATTCATTCACGGAAAATGTAAAAATAATTTAATCCAACACCTTTTTGTGAATACTGCCATTAAATAATTTTTTTGAAATAAATGTGTCAAAGCGGAAAGACAAAAAAGGGCGACTAGCATAATTGTTAAGGGCGTTAAGAAAGTTTAACTTCTTAGGAAAAATGGCATTTTGAGTATAAATTATATTCGTTCATTTAATAGTTAGCACTAAATAAACAAATTTATTTTGTAATTTACTGAGGAAAACACCAAATTTGAGGCTGTAAAAACTACACAAAAAAGTGGATTTGATGAGTCCAGATCCATACACACAGCATGGGAGGCCCCATATATAGACGAGCTGATCGCTGACAAAAGTTATTAGGAAACTTATAAAAATGTTTCAAATAAATCTCAACTTACCAATTTTTAGCCATTAGTCATAAACTTACCAAAACTAGCCAACAAAAATTAAAAAAATAAAATAATGGGGTTCTCTCTATAAAAAAAATCACATGCGAAAATCACATTCCGTATTTTTTATAGCGTGATTAGCAACATTAGATATAAGACGGAAAGGAAATTTCATGGACGAGATAGCAAATAAGATGATGAAATACAAAAATTTAAACAAAAAAAGGAACTTTGTCAATGAGTATAGTTGAAATTCATTGAAAATATATAGATATACAAAATTTGAGGAAAATTGGAGGTGATTTGGACTGGTTTCGTATCAAAATTCGTAATTAAATCGAGTTCAAAAAATTCTTCTACGACACATATATCAAACATGTATCACGCATGTATCAAACATGTATCATGCATGAATATATATGTAATATACAATAGATATATATATATATATATATATATATATATATATATATATATATATATATATATATATATATATATATATATATATATATATATATATGTGATACACAAATGATACATAGTGTGATACATATATCATTTTTTTTCATATTCAGCTTTTACTTCGAATTTTCAAACCAAACCACCTCAAAACTTCGCCAAATCGTCCCAAAATTGAGATTCAAGCTCCTTAAGTTGTACCCAGTCTATTCTAATAACACCCACTCAAAACAAAGTAAAAATTTGATATTTTTTGTTACAAATAGTTAATTGGCTAATTTGGCTAATATTAGTAATATTTTATCAGTTGGCCAATTTTTATAATGTGCTACCTATAAATGGACATAGCTGGTAATTGTTCAAGTAATTAACAATAGGTATAGGCTAGTTATTGTGGCGCTATACTTGGGCCTGTCAGCTTTTGCGGTATAGCGCCACAATAAATATCGCTATATATTAACGGTGCAGTTATTGTTACTGTTTAGTACTAGGTATTGTAGCACTATATATAAAAATATAACCTTTTTTACCATATATTTACGTATTTTTAGTCTAAAAGAATCACATTTTAGTTCTGGACTCGATCATCAGACGGTATAACCTAGTCAGTCACAATAGCTTCTCTTCCTTATCCAATCCTTTTGTGATGACTGTTGGATTTTACATTTTCAAGTTCAAATTGAATTTTCTGTACGGCCTAATATGTTTTGATATCGCTCGTGATTTGTAGTCGTATTTTATATTTGTACCAATTTTTAACCTGTACTGTATTTTAAAATTATTAATTTGATAGTCAGTTGACAAAAAATTTATAATAATATGATAATTACATTCCTGATAAATCGTGTGATGTTCAACTTCATTCATAAAATGCATGCTAAAGTTGTTTTATATTGAAGAATTAGCATTAACATGCTACTTTGGAGATGACCTCATTTGCGTTAGCATACTGTAAAACAACCCCTGATAAACGTAGCAGCAAGCTAACGCTTGGAGATGATGTTATTTTACAATATTCATTAGCATGCGAGATGGTGTAAAATTTCAGCCAACTACAGTAGCAGCTGAAGTTGTTTTACATTAAAGCTAAAACTTCATGCTAATGTATGCTGAAGTTATTTATCCTGCTGTCTACAGTTTTGTCATGAGTTTTATTCGAAACTTCAGTCTAAATATGCTGAAGTTATTTAGTTCATTTGGTAAAACTCCAGTTTAAACTTGCTGAAGTTATTAGTTCATTTACGAAAACTTCAGACTAAACATGCTTAAGTTTTTGTTTTGCAGTATGTAATTTTCTAATGAGTTTTTGCTAAAGCATGTTGAAGTTATTTAGTTTATTTGCTAAAACTTCAGACTAAACATGCTTAAGTTATTTAGTTCATTTGCTAAAATATCAGCTTAAACATGCTGAAGTTATTTAGTTCATTTGCAAAAAAAAAAATTGGCTAAATATGCTCAAGTTTTTATTTGGCAGTATGTAATTTTTTCTAATGAGTTTTTGTTAGTGCATGCTAAAGTTATTTAGTTCTTTTGCTGAAACTTCAGACTAAACATGCTTAAGTTATTTAGTTCATTTGCTAAAATTTCAGACTCAACACGTTTAGGTTATTTACTTCATTGCTAAAACTTCAGACTAAATATGCTTAAGTAATTTAGTTCATTTGCAAAAACTTCATACCATAACATGCTGAAGTTTTGTCCTACAATCTACAGTTTTGTCAATAGTCCTCAAGGGCAAAATTTTTTTTTTTAATAGTATTTTTAACAAAAAAATGAATACGGGAAGGGGTGACTAAATAAGGCGCCTTATGCAACGTTTAACATTTCTAATAGGTTGTATTATGTAGAAATTCCTTTTTCGGAAAACTTTTATAATTACTTATGGATTCATAAAATACTTCATAATCTATAACTTATAATAACATAATATATTCTACATCTTATACAAGATAAATATATAAAATATGTACCGTAAAATATATTAGTTACCACTCCACCACAACTTATTAGCATACCGCCTCCTCCATAAAATAGGCACTTTATCTTGGGATTCATTTATTCTCCATCTTGGTATATTTATAATAGAAATATTAAGTGTATATTATATACTATAGATAATATTAAGTAGCTTGTCAAGTTACTCAAATATATATAGTGAGAGATATATAGGTATTTCATAATATAATGTATACATTATACCATAATATAGTAGTGTACATTTATAAAGATATATTAGGGACAAAAACGTACGCAGAAATTTTTGAAAGCAGTGTCTAAATTTACAAAAAAATTGGATTATAACTTTGATTATCATACTTTAGACAAGAAATAGCCTTATTCTATTAGTTTTGTAAGTTAGAAAAATCATGAGTTTAATTCTACTTCATCATAATTTTTAACCACAAAAGCTCTCTCTAATATTTGCAAAAGAAAATGTATTAGTTGTGGTTTGAACCTTGACATCTTAGAGCAAAATCAAGCACATAACCAACACACCAAGACACAATTTATATGAAATGGTGTCATTTTTTCCTACTTATTCGTTCCGTACAGTATTAATACATATATTTAATAAAATTTTCTGACGAAACGGTATCGCATGACACCGATTCGGTAAGTGTGCATCCGCTTTTGATTAGGGATATGAACAATGGTATATAATTTTTTATAAAGAATTAAAATTTTAAAATAAATTGTATTTATGTAATATTTTGTAAATAATTGTAATTCTTTTAAATGACTTTGAAAAAGGTTTGTATTCTGTATAAATTCCTCAGTCTAATAATGGTAAACTCACTCAGTAGAAATTACACGTGTGTCCTATTTTGTTTTCCTCGTTAATATGCACCCATATTTTAAATTTCCTTTTAATTTGTACCTACTATTTAAATAACTTTACGCTTTTTTCTCCTCCTCTTCCTCCTCCTCCTCCTCCTCCTCCTCCTCCTACTTCTACTTCTTCTTTAGGTAACATGAGTGATGAGATATGGTTTTGTAAACATATTTTAAGATATTTTATGTTGTTTTATAATGATGAGCTGTTGTGGCACTTTATTTTTTATTATTTTTTTCTTAATTGCAAAATAGATTCGTTAGATTTATTGTTGTGTTGGAAAATTGATTATTGGGTTTTGTTCTTGATGATATTTGGAGGATATATATATATATATATATATATATATATATATATATATATATATATATATATATATATATATATATATATATATATATATATATATCAAATTTGAGCTCATTTGAAGTAGATATAGGTATTAAATTGTATATTAGATTGTTAAACTTCGAAGAACAAATTTATGTTTCTGGACAATTTGCACTTCAGTCCTATTTGACCTTAAGTGCATGAAACGTTGGTTGCGCTTCATACCTTTTGAACTTAAGTGCATCTGAAGTGTAATTTATCACTTCAGACTTATTTACAAGTGTAGAAAAACTTTGTTGCACTTGAGACCTTTTGGCATTAGTTAAGTGCATTTGAAGTGTACTTTTTCACTTCAGACTTATTGGCCTTAAGTGCATGAAATAATTGGTTGCGCTTCAAAGACCTATTTGGCGTTAAGTGCATCTGAAGTGTAATTTTTTATTTCAAACTTATTGGCCTTAAGTGTAGGAAAACGCTTGTTACACTTCAACATTTGACCTTAACTGAATCTGAAGTGCAATTTTTTACTTTAGACTTATTAACCTTAAGTGCATGAAATATTTGGCTGTACTTCAGACCTATTTGGCGTTAAGTGCATCTGAAGTGTAATTTTTTATTTCAAACTTATTGGCCTTAAGTGTAGGAAAACGCTTGTTACACTTCAACATTTTGACCTTAAGTGAATCTGAAGTGCAATTTTTTACTTTAGAAGTGCATGAAATAATTGGCTGCACTTCAGACCTATTTGCACTGAAGTGCATTTGAGTGCAATTTTTTTTTTTACTTCAAACTAAATTTTTTTTAACTTCAAACCCGATAAGTTTAAAGATGATCGTAAAGTGAATAGACTTGCAAAAATTTTATATAATAGATGTAGGTTCAATTGTAACCCCAAAATCAAATATAGATACAAAATTCTCACTCGTTCAACAGTCGAATAGTCCACGATTCAACTCAGCCAGCCTAAACAAATTTGATCAGGCCCAAGCAATGTTCTTTCGAAACTTAAGTCCAACGTTTGGTGCAAAATCAAATGCTATGTTCAAAAAAATTGATACACTTAACAGCAATATTTAAGCTAACATGCACACACCTTACTATTTCAGCGGGTATTTATTACTTTTAACAAATACAAATATCGACTATTCGATTTTATTTATTAAGATTTAGATAAATAAGAAGAAATCATTTAGTATTTTTTTTTTGTCTATGATGAGATTTAAATATTAATTTTTAAACTTTACACTTCATTAATCTCTAGACTACACCTTTAAGCATAATTACTATATCCAAAATTAGAGAGAGCATGTCACCACTCACCATGGGACCTCAAATAGAACATATATATACTTGATTTTGTCTAAGCTATTAAAGCACAGTTAGGCAACTAATAATTTGAAACGAACTTACTCTACTAAGTAGGTGTTTGGACATGAATTCCAAAAAAAAAAAAAAATTTAAAATTTCACTAAAATTTGAATTGAAGATGAAGTTGTATTTGGGTGTAACTTTTATAAAATATTTGGATATTTTTTTTAAATCATGAACATGATTTATACCCACAACTTTTAAAAAATATCAAAACCACCCCAATTTGATTATCCTACTTGAAATAAACAATCAAACATACTATTGTTTAACAATTATCATATTATACTTTGCTGCAATACATAGAAGATGCAAAATTAATATTAAATTTTCTAACATAGTCCGCTTCCCACTGGTATTACCACTGTTATCAAACATGTAGACTAATAATTAATGGAGTCACATTATAAAATTTAAAAGTATATGATAAATTTGTAAAATAAAAACTAGCAAATTCTCATTTTCAATTGAAAAACTGATAATAACCAGTTTTCAAATTTACAAATGCATTTTAAGTGAAATTAGAAAAATTGGAACTATTTTGATAACCAAACATTATTTTCAAAAAACAAATTGAAAAAAAGGAAAAATTTTGTATGTACAAATGGGCTCTAAAGATCTTCTATGCAGTGGTATTATCATACTTTATTTTATTTCAATATTTGGAAAATAATGAGCATTGCCGAGATAAATACTACTCCCTCTGTTTGTGAATTTATTTTCTTTTTGGTCAATTCCAAAAAGAATAAACTCTTTCTAAATAAGGTAATAATTTAGCTTAAACATATAAGGGATTTTTACCTATGTATACCATATAGCAAACCTTATTACTTCTCATGTTTAAGGTTTGTGTTTATTACATTTAAGCATACCAACTTTCAATTTATGTACCATAATTTAAATTAAGGCTTTAATTATACTATCATTTAATGTAGGCTTGTATTTAGGGACAAAATCTTCTAATTAATATTTTTACCCGCTTCTCTCTCATCCACACAGTTAATTCCCCCCCCCCCCCCCCACGTTTTTTCTTTCTTCAGTTTTCTTTCCCCCTTTATTCGTATAACAGCAACCCACAATTCCATCACCTTCATTCACTTACCCCATCATTTTCATCCAATTCAAACTTTGTATTCATCTAAAGGATTTGATGGGTTGGTTAAAAATCAAGCCTTTAACTTTTATGTTTGATTTCTCGGCATTTTCATATGCTTCTTTCACATCTTTTGTAGTTATTTGGAAATTGTTGGAGTTATCGCAAGGAATTGATTTATTTGAAATGAATCTTCAATTGAGAAGACTATAAAGCTGACAGTGTGGGTGCAATTGTAGTTTATTTGTAGAAATTTTGTAGATGAAGAACAAATTTTACTGTCAATATTTTTTTTGACATAAAATTGTAGTTTAATTGTAGTATAAATGTAGTAATTTTGTAGATACTGTTAAAAATAATATAACTTTATACAATACTTAAACTGTTTTATAATTTATTTGTAAAATTTTTAACTACAAGCTATCTACAAACTGAATATACTGAAATTTAATATCCCAATTCTCGTTTCAGTTGTAGCATAATTGACATTTTCAACAAAATTGTAGAAAACTTGTAGAAGTTTTAGTCTTCCCAATCTACAATTTATCTACAAAATATCTATAATTTATTTACAATTTTTCTACATTTTTACAATTTATCTACACTTTATCTACGACTTATCTACAATTTCTGGAAATATGTCTTCTTCTTCTTCGACGAGTTTCAATGTGAAATTCTATCAAAACCAAGTCTAATCTTCACCAAAACCCCTCAAAATTGAGATATAAACTCCTAAACATATTCCAAATTATTTACAACAATACCCAATCCAAACAAATAATTATTTTTAAAAACCCAAATTTAAATTCAAAGTTTTCAAGCTTTTTAATGGCTATCAATTAATGGTGGAAAATATATGGAAGAACAGATTTTTTTCAACTTTGAATTGTTCGTTTTTTTCAACACTTCCTCTCGAAATCAACACTTGACTTGATTAGTTGAAAAGCGGACCAACAACACTAACATTTTGATCTTATTAACATATTGAATTGTTATGTAGACCTTGTTATTAACTTCTGATAAGATTGAATTGCAATTGAATTGTTCTGTAGATCTTCTAATCTAATTAGTTGGTCAACTTCCTCTCAAAAAATTTGAATTGTTCATTTTTTTTTTTGAGAATTTGAATTGTAGTTCTAGAGAAAAATACGTAGATGAGAAATCTCCTTCCCTTTTTAAAAATTGAATTTAATATAGAATCAATTAACACCAAGATTCTCTCTTTAATTTTAGCCCATTTTTAGGGAATATTCTGTCATTTTAATGCCTATTAATCGAATGGTACAAAATTTGTAGGTAAAACGTGGACTGGACGGGTATTTTATAAACTATGCATATTTAGGGTAATAAGGTTTCATATATGGTATAGGTAGGTAAAAATCCATACTTCTTATAACTCTACCCTTAATACGAAACTTTTATAACGACACAAATACGCTGGGCCCCATTTGGATTTGTCTAAGATTACAAATTCTAATACAGTAGTTTTTATTTTTTCTTAAACTTCGTGTCCAACCTAACAGATTCACATAAATTGAAACGGGAGGAGAAATAATATAAAGTATAAGTTAGAAGTGAAATTTCTAATGTTAAAAAAAAAAAAAAAAAAACTTGTGCAATAAACGTAGTTTTGAAAGAACTGAATTATTATTAATGTATGGAGCTCTGTTGTCTGCATAGGAGGGAGCAGAAAGAGCTAGGAGTAGGAGGCTTAATTTTATAGAGAGTTACTCCTAAAAGGACAGAATCTTAATGATGATTATATTCTGCTACGAAAACTACAGCAGTAGCAGTCCTAGTAAATGATTAGACAGAAAACCATTTATTGCAAAATTTACAATTTTCTATTTAAAGCCAATCACTGCTACTCTCACTACTCTGCAAATACGAAATACAACAGCTTAAGCAATCGGTTCAGTTCCCTCGGCTTTCTAAAAGAATATTATCTGAATTTGGATTGAGAAAAAAAAAAACAGATCTTTAAGGACAGAGAAGTATCAAAAGGTGCTGTACTTGTATCAATAGTTTGACTAGACACTAAAAAATTATATTTCCTCCGTTTCAATTTATGTGAACTCATTTAACTGGGTATAAAGTTTAAGAAAATAGAGAAGACTTTTGATTTTATAGTGTAAAATGAGACATCTTTATTTTATGTGGCTATAAATCATTATATAAAAGTAAATTATTTCCAAATAAGGAAAGAGTTCATCCTTTTTGGTACGAACTAAAAAGGAAATAGGTTCACATAAATTGAAACGGAGGGAGTACTTCCTTCAAAAACAGTCCAATCAATTACTCGCTCCGTTTCAATACATGCCAACTAGTTTGATTGAGCACAGAGTTTAAGAAAAAATAAAATTTTTTAAAATTTATGGTCCATAACAAGTCAAAAAAGGGGCCAGAGTATTTATATGATTATAAAAGTTTCTTATTAAGGGTAAAATTGTAAGTTTAAGCTAAATTATTACCAAATTTAGAAAGGGATCATTCTTTTTTAAATGGACCAAAAAGAAATTAGGATCACATAAACTAAAAGAGAGAGAGTAATAATATTGTTCACTGAATATTAGTTCGTACAGTTTTAAAACCTGTCATTAGTGTATAAGACTTGTCTACTTATATATTTAATATTTCTCATGTGTTTTATCAATGTAGAATTTGCTTAGGATGTCACATTTTATTTATATAAATTTATTTATTTTTAGTTCGTGCCAAAAAAATATTTTCTCCCATATTTGAAAATAATTTATATTTATGTGTGTATTATTCCATAAAATATATGTACCTTATTTTACATCATATATTCAAAAGTCTTATTTTTTTTTTGGTGTCCAGTCAAATAGGTTAACATACAACATAGAGAGTATAAATTTCAATTTGTTAATATTATTTGTGTGTGGTTATAAATCATTGTAATCTTAAATTTAACATAAATTTATGTGATTATAAGAATTTCTCATGAAGAATATTGTGAAAAAAATATAAAAAAAAAGTAACGCTAAATTAATTTTACACATAAAATATTTAGTTTATTTTACATAAAAAAAATAAATTGTATCACATAAATGAAATGAAACGCAGCAGCAGCCTCCTATTAGACTGTAACCAAGATTTAAATCTAGGTTGGGGGACGGATTTGGTAAGCATAGGCGTGAACTGAAATGATTGTCTTGTCAAAACCGTCATAAAAATGATATTGTATTCATATATTTTGAATGATATATACCAAAATTATACTATAAATTAAATTATATATTATTTTGACTATCAAATATAAATAATTACGCCAACTAAAAATAATAATAATAGCCCATTGCTAAAGCCCCAACTCCTTTTCTCAGCAAGGTATATTGTACGAATTAATATACACTTTAATATATCAATTTTTGCACTTTTAATATAGTATAAATGTCACCTGAAATTCCCACAGTTGCGATCTTGATCGCGCCTAACATTCCACTTGTTAGGCAAGTCAATGTTAGAAGATTATTAAGCCAAACCTTATTCAATTCAACAAATAACAGTAAATAAGCTAAAGTGAAATACAACGAGTGCGGAATAATATAATAAATTCACCATTTACTACTACTCGGATTTGGTATCACAAATTCATGAACATTCTAGGGTATACTACAAGTGAAAGTCTGAAGAAAATGCAACTGTTTGAATGAAAGAAACAGTAAAATAGAAAAGATAGACGGGGGCTTCAGGTCTGTCAACGCCGACAGATCTACCTTGCGTTTCCAGTGGTCCGAACTCTTGATCAACTGGGACCAATATCAAAATTTGCACAGAAGTGCAGTGTGTAGTATCAGTACAATCGACCATGTATATTGGTAAATGTCGAGCCTAATCTCGACGAAGTAGTGACGAGGCTAAGACAAGACACATACATAATAAATATGTGCAATTTAACAATATATGTACAAAATAACGGAAGTAAAAGATAGACAGATAATATCGGGAGGGGGACATACCGAGGAAATTACAAGATTAAGAACATAACAGTAAAGAAAACTTAATCCACCAATGTACCTCGAACCAATAATAACAAGTAAACACAGTAAAGGAAAATGCACGGCATCACCCTTCGTGCTTTTACTATCAACCTCACATATAATAACTAGAAACGGCAGGGTATCACCCTCATGCTCTAACTCTCTCATAACATGGCACGTCATCACCCTTCCTGCATTAACACTCACAAAACATGGCACAACATCACTCTTCATGCATTATCACTCATAAAATATGGCACGACACCACCCTTCTTGTATTAGCACTCTCCCTCACCAAACAATGAACAATAACAACAGGGAGATGAAAATAACAAGAACGAGTCTTACTTCAACAGTTGGTTCCACAATACCAACCTCAACTTTGAATCAATACTCAATCAATACCCAAGTTCGTAAACATAATAAGAACGATCAACGTAATGATTAAATAGTCTAAGAATAGATATCAGAGAAAGCAACAATTTGAAGAATAAGACCCACCGCATGCTATGACCCGACAACAATGCATTGGTACTTGTCACACCATCTATACGTTGTACCCAACATTCAAACTCGTAGAAAATAGGTAAATAAGACCTAATCTGTGATGACCCGATCCGTCATCACGTGAGTTACCGTCCCGTTTTCCCCGTTATATGCTTATTCATGTTTCAATATATGTATTTGGTGAATGTGAGTCAATTCAGATCGAGTATGGTAGGAAATAAGATAAATAGTCTCTTTGATGAAGGAATAGTTGGGAAAAGTCAACCGGATGTTGACTTTTGAGTTAGAGGGCTCAGAATCAAATTTTGATGGTTCGGGTAGCTTCGGAGGATCATTCATGGCTTAGGAGAGTGATCGGAATTGAATTTGGAGGTTCGGTGTTAGGCTTGAATTGGCGAAGTTGGAATTTTGGCGAAATCTGGTCGATAAGTGAGATTATGATCCAGGCGTCGGAATGGAATTTCGATAGTTGAAGTAGCTTCGTTAGGTGATTTTGGATGTGTCTCCAAATTTTCAGGTCATTCGAACATCGTTTGGTCGGGTTTTTGATTGGATGTTGGTTTCGGAAGTTTTAGTTGAAACTTAGGCTTGAATCCGCCTTGATTTGATGATTTCCGTGTTTAAGGGTGTATTTTTATGATTGGAACAAGTTCGTATCGTATTTTGGAGTAGGTTGGTGGTTTTCGTTGGGGTCCCGGGGGCCTCGGGGGCCTCGGGGTGAATCCGGGGGTCCAAACGGACCATTTTTGGAGTTGTGCACAGTTAGTTTTTGCTGTCATAATTGCAGGTCATTTTTGTTCTCTGCGATCGCATTGGAACTCCTGCGATCACGTAGAAGGATTTTGGGAGGCAGAAATTTTGTTCTGTGCGATCGCAGAGATGGGTATGCGATCGCATAGCTGAGTGAGGTTGTTCACTGCGATCGCAGGCAGTGTAACGCGATCACATAGAATGTTTTGAGGGGCAATTAATTCTTTCACTATGTGATCGTATGAGGAAGGTCGCGATCGCATAAAGTATTTTGGAGGCCAGAAATTTTTATGCATCGCGATCGCATGCCAAGAGCTGCGATTGCATAAGTTTAAAATGTCGGACAGAACAGAAGGGTTTTAAGCAAAACATTTCAGTCACGAATCTAGACATTTTCCTCCATTCTTGAGTTCCTTGAGAGCTAAGTGACGGGATTTGAAGGGGATTTCATCGGGAAGTTATTGGAGGTAAGTTTTATGGTCTAATTACATGGTTTTATCCGAGAATCTTCATCTATATCACTGAAAATTGAAGGATTTAAGGTGTATCAATGGAGGATTTTTGCTATAAGCTTGGGTTATACAAAATTACTGATTTGAATGGGAAACGGAGTCCAATTTTGATAAACTTTATATGTATGGACTCGTGGCGAGATAAGGATTCTGAAATGTGACTTTTGTATTTTTTCGAGAAGTGGGCCCGGAGGTCGGGTTTTGGCAACTTTGTGATTTTCGGTGTAATTCGATTTATTTCGATTGGGTTATGTTCCTTTAGCCTATTTTGATGTATTCTTATTGGTTTGATCAGATTTGGCATCCGAGGAGGTCGATTTGCGAGGCAAGCGCAGGGCGAGCTAGGACTTTTGCCGGTTTGAGGTGAGTGGTAGTAATAAATGATATACTGATGGTTTGAAACCACGTATTTGTACTATACAGTACTATCCTAAGATGGAACACGCGTCATGTGACGGTCGTGGTGGTATTGTGACTGGGGATTTGGACTTGATCCTTCCCGATTGTTAGTTTACAGTGCATATTGACCAAGACTAAGCTTATACCTATATAATTGGGCTAGTTGCCATGTTAGGGGCCTTGTGCCGATCTGTAGAATATTAGGGAAGCTTGTAGAGCTAAATGACCTTAATACCAGGTTGAATACATACTCTCAGCCGTATTCATAGCTGTATAACATGACGTGAACCAGTACTAGATGTGTACTCTAAGTGAGAATACTTAGGGTTGAATACCCTATTCTAGCTGAGTGGGCCCGAGAGCCCGAGTCTATATCGACTTAGAGGGGTCGAGATATTAGGCTTGAATCCACCTTGATTTGATGATTTTCGTGTTTAAGGGTGTATTTTTATGATTGGAACAAGTTCGTATCGTGTTTTGGAGTAGGTTGGTGGTTTTCATTGGGGTCCCGGGGGCCTCGGGGGCCTCGGGGTGAATCCGAAGGTCCAAACGGACCATTTTTGGAGTTGTGCACAGTTAGTTTTTGCTGTCATAATTGCAGGTCATTTTTGTTCTCTGCGATCGCATTGGAACTCCTGCGATCACGTAGAAGGATTTTAGGAGGTAGAATTTTTGTTCTCTGCGATCGCAGAGATGGGTATGCGATCACATGGCTGAGCGAGGTTGTACACTGCGATCGCAGGCAGTGTAACGCGTTCACATAGAATGTTTTGAGGGGCAGTTAATTCTTTCACTATGCGATCGCATGAGGAAGGTCGCGATCGCATAAAGTATTTTGGAGGCCAGAAATTTTTATGCATCGCGATCGCATGCCAAGGGCTGCGATTGCATAAGGTTAAAATGTCGGACAGAACAGAAGGGTTTTAAGCAAAACATTTTAGTCGCGAATCTAGACATTTTCCTCCATTCTTGAGTTCCTTGAGAGCTAAGTGACGGGATTTGAAGGGGATTTCATCGGGAAGTTATTGGAGGTAAGTTTTATGGTCTAATTACATGGTTTATCCTAGAATCTTCGTCTATATCACTGAAAATTGAAGGATTTAAAGTGTATCAATGGAGGATTTTTGCTATAAGCTTGGGTTATAGAAAATTACTGATTTGAATGGGCAAACAGAGTCCAATTTTGATAAACGTTATATGTATGGACTCGTGGTGAGATAAGGATTCTGAAATGTGATATTTGTATTTTTTCGAGAAGTGGGCCCGGAGGTCGGGTTTTGGCAACTTTGTGATTTTCAGTGTAATTCGATTTATTTCGATTGGGTTATATTCCTTTAGCCTATTTTGATGTATTCTTATTGGTTTTGATCAGATTTGGCATCCGAGGAGGTCGATTTGCGAGGCAAGCGCAAGGCGAGCTAGGACTTTTGCCGGTTCGAGGTGAGTGGTAATAATAAATGATATACTGAGGGTTTGAAACCACGTATTTGTACTATACAATACTATGCTGAGATGGAACATGCATCGTGTGACAGTCGTGGTGGTATTGTGACTGGGGATTTGGACTTGATCCTTCCCGATTGTTAGTTTACAGTGTATATTGACTGAGACTGAGCTTATACCTATATAATTGGGCTAGTTGCCATGTTAGGGGCCTTGTGCCGATCTGTAGAATATTAGGGAAGCTTGTGGAGCTAAATGACCTCAATACCAGGTTGAATACATACTCTCAGCCGTATTCATAGCTGTATAGCATGACGTGAACCAGTACTAGATGTGTACTTTAAGTGAGAATACTTAGGGTTGAATACCCTATTCTAGCTGAGTGGGCCCGAGAGCCCGAGTCTATATCGACTTAGAGGGGTCGAGGACCCATTGTGAGGTATTTATATATATACTGAATCGGGCTGCACGCCGCAGCAAGTATATACATATACACATATATATATGTACATGTATATATATATATATATATATATATATATATATATATATATATATATATATATATATATATATATATATATATGCACGGGTTAGTTTTAGTAAGTCCTGTCTGAAGGAGCCCCTCCGGAGTCTGCACACACCCCAGTGAGCGCACTATATATTATTGGATCGGGCAGAGCGCCACAGTAGTATAACTATTATATTGGATCGGGCTGCACGTCGTAGCACTATATATATATATATATATTGGATCGGGCTGCACGCCACAATATTATATATACATATATATATTGGATCGGGCTGCACGCCGCAGCAGTATGAGTGAGGATCGGGCTGTATGCCGCAGCAGAGCTAGATCAGTGTTGGATTAGTGTGAGACAGTAGTGGACTGGAACCGGACTTACCATTGTAGGGATGATTTACCTGTACAGTTATTCTTAGAACTATTTAGTGATAATACAAGTGTTCTTACGTTCAGTTATTATTTATTATTTACTACTCACTCAGTTGGAAGATACTCACCCCACTCCATGCACCTTGTGTGCGGATACAAGTATCCAAGAGGAAAGTTGAGCTATACACTGCTGCTATTTCTACTACTAGCTGAGGAAACATCGAGGTAGCTGCCGGCGTCCGCAGGACCCGATCTCTCCCTCATTCTATTTATGTCTTTTGTCACTCTACTTAGACTTGGATTGTATAGGGTGTTTTCCTCTTTGTTAGAGGCTTAGACTTGTGACACCAAATTCATTGGGCTGTATATCATATATTTCTATTTCCACATTGTTGTTTCTATTATAAAAATAGGCTAGTTAACTCTAAATGGATCAATATCTATTAATTATTGACTGGTTATATGGAAAATGGTCGGGCTTGCCTAGCAATGTGTTGGGCACCATCACGACCGGGGTTGGGTCGTAACAAGTTGGTATCAGAGCCTAGGTTATCAGGTCTCGCGAGCCATGAGCCGGTTTAGCAGTGTCTCGCAAATCGGTACGGAGACATCTGTACTTATCCTCGGGAGGCTGCAGAACCTTTTAGGAAAGCTTCAAATTCTTGCAATTCTTGTCGTGCGATTTTGTTGATCCGAAGCTGAACTTTGATATTCTATTCTCTCACAGATGGTAAGGACTCGTGCTACAAGACGAGGCGGACGACCACCACTGCCACCTGCTAGAGTCCGTGGATGCGGCCGTGGACACGGCCGTGGTCGTGGTAGGGGTAGAGCAGCTGGGGCAGTGCCAATTGACCCACCAGCTATCCCCATTCTTGATTAGCCTCTAATTGCAGAGGTCCCAGCAGCACCTGTTCAGGCACCAGCTGTGCCTATTGTGATTCCGGGTCTTCAGGAGACCCTAGCTTAGATTTTGACAGTTTGCACTGGCCTGGCTCAGGCAGTTTCAGCCTCCACTACAGCAGCCACATCCCAGACCGGGGGTGGTCATCAGACCCCTGCAGCTCAAACTCTAGAGCAGGTAGTGCAGGGCCTTCAGACACCTGAGGCACCACCAGCCCTGCCAGTGGCTCTGGTTCAGCCAGTTTTTTAGATTCAAAGAGATAGGGTCCCACTGATGCTGGACGACGAGCAGTGTCGTCTTGAGAGGTTTAGCTGACTTTCTCCTCCTACATTCAGTGGTACTCCGGGTGAGGACACCCAAGGTTTTCTGGACAAGTGCCATCGGATGCTCCGTACAGTAGGGATTCTTGAGTCGAGCAGTGTAGCCTTTACTACTTTCCTGTTTCAGGGAGCAGACTTCACTTGGTGGGAGGTTATGAGCGCCGTATGCCGGCAGGTGCGACATCATTGACATGGCGGGAGTTATCTACTATTTTCTTGGAGAAGTGAATACCCCGATCTCAGATAGAGGAGTTATGCAGGCAGTTCGAGTGGCTCCGCCAGGGGGACATGACAGTGTCAGAGTATGAGGTTAGATTTACAAAGTTAGCCAGATATGCATCATGGATGGTTCCTACTGATCGGGAGAGGATCAGGCACTTTGTTGATGGACTTATTTACCCTATTCGTATTTTGATGACCCGAGAGAGGGTCCTGAGTCATTCATTTGAGAATGCGGTTTATATAGCTCGTGACATTGATACAGACCATCACCGAGAGCGAGAGGAGAGGGAGGCCAAGAGGCCTCGAGGATCGGCTAGTTCCAGTGGCACTCAGACTAGAAGCCAGAGTCATTAGAGCCGAGGTCGATTTTTTAGATCTTCATAGCCATCCCGCTCAGAGTATCGTGGGTCATCTTCTGGCAGAGGTCATCAGGGTTCTCACCAGGTCCAGCCATCTCTCAGCGCCCTACCAGCACATAGTTCATCTCAGGCTTCATCTGTTTAGGGTTCTTCCCGACCTAGTTCTTCTGCTGAACACCCCGGTGCGAGGGGTTCCCATCAGTCCCAGCCCCCAGCACCTGGGAGTTGCTTTGAGTGTGGAGAGTTTTGGTATATCCGTAGAGAGTGTCCCCGTATTGTATCCAAGCTATATCAACAGAGGGGACAACGCTCATCTTTTAGTCCATCTACTTCAGCACCTGCCCTGCCAACTTGGGGTGAGGGTCAGGCAACCAGGGGTCGCCCTCGAGGGGGAGGCCAATATGGTGGTCAGGCTCGTTGCTATGCTCTTCAGGTCTGTTCTGATGCAGTCGCTTCTGATGTTGTTATTACAGGTATTATTTCAGTCTACCACATAGATACCTCAGCTTTGTTCGATCCCGGTTCCACTTATTCTTATGTATCTTCATATTTTTCTCCTCATTTGGGCACGACCCGAGGGTGTCTTACGTTTCCCGTGCATGTATCTACCCCAATGGGCGATACCATTGTTGTGCACCACGTGTACCGGTCCGGTGTTGTCACTATTGGGGGTTTGGAGACCCGAGTAGACCTGTTGCTATTGAGCATGATCGATTTTGATGTCATCTTGGGCATGGACTAGCTATTTCTGTGTCATGCTATTCTAGACTGTCATGCCAAGACAATCACATTGGCAATGTCGGGTATTCCGAGGATCAAGTGGCGAGGCATGACTGATTATGTACCCAGCAAGGTAATATCTTTCCTTAAGGCCCAACGGATGGTTGGGAAGGGATGTCTTTCATATTTGGCATTTTTGCGGGAAGTCGGAGCTGAGACACCCTATAATGATTCTGTTCCCGTTGTGCGGGATTTTCCTGATGTGTTTCCCTCAGACCTTTGGGGCATGCCGTCAGACGTGGATATTGACTTTGGGATTGACTTGGTGCCAGGAACTCAGCCTATTTCTATTCCTCCTTATCGTATGGCACCAGCTGAGTTGAAAGAACTGAAGGAGAAGCTTCAGGAATTCCTAGATAATGGGTTCATTCGGCCGAGTGTGTCATCGTGGGGTGCACTGGTCTTGTTTGTTAAGAAAAAGGATGGCTCAATGAGGATGTGTATTGACTATAGGCAGCTGAACAAAGTAACAATGAAGAACAAGTATCCTCTGCCACGCATTGATGATTTATTTGATCAGCTCCAGAGAGATAGCGTATTCTCGAAGATTGATCTTCGTTCCGGCTATCACCAGCTAAAGATTAGAGATTCTGATATTATGAAGACAACCTTCAGGACGAGATATGGACATTATGAGTTTCTTGTGATGTCTTTTGGGCTGACCAAAGCCTCAGCCGTGTTCATGCATTTGATGAACAGTGTGTTCTGGCCATATTTGGACTCCTTCATGATCATGTTCATAGATGATATCCTGGTGTACTCCCGCAGTCAGGAAGAGCATGCTCAGCACCTGAGAGTTGTATTACAGAGGTTGCAGGAGGAGAAATTGTATGCCAAGTTCTCCAAGTGTGAGTTCTGGCTCGAGTCTGTGACTTTCTTGGGGCACGTGGTGTCCAGTGACGGTATCCAGGTGGATCCGAAGAAGATAGAGGCAGTGTAGAGTTGGCCTAGACCGACCTTAGCTACTGAGATTCGTAGTTTCCTGGGATTGGCAGGGTGTTATCGCCGATTTGTTCATGGATTCTCTTCTATTGCTTCACCCTTAAGTAGGTTAACTAGAAGGGTGCCCCATTTGTGTGGTCTGAGGAGTGTGGGGAGAGCTTTCAAAAGGTCAAGACAGCATTGACCATAGTGTCAGTCTTGATATTGTCGTCAGCTTAAGATTCTTATACTGTGTATTGTGATGCCTTGAGAGTTGGCATTGAATGTGTGTTGATGTAGGAGGGTAGAGTTATTGCTTATGCTTCTCGCCAGTTGAAGCCCCATGAGAAGAACTACCTTGTGCACGATTTGGAGTTAGCAGCCATAGTTCACGCTTTGAAGATTTGGAGACATTACTTATATGGTGTTTCTTGTGAGGTGTATACTGATCATCGCAGCCTCTAGCATCTGTTCAAACAGAAGGATCTTAATTTGAGGCAGCGGAGGTGGCTGGAGTTGCTTAAGGATTATGACATTACTATATTGTATCATTCGGGGAAGGCCAATGTTATGGTCGATGCTTTAAGCCGAAAGGCGGTCAGTATGGGCAGCTTAGCTTTTATTCTAGTTGGGGAGAGGCCCTTTGCATATGATGTTCAGGCGTTGGCCAATCAGCTAGTGAGGTTGGATATTTATGAGTCGAGCCAAGTGTTGGCTTGTGTTGTTTCTCGGTCCTCTTTATATGATCGCATCAGAGAGCGTCAGTATGATGATCTACATTTTCTCCTCTTAAGGACAGAGTTTTAACCGATGATGTCAGAAATGTGACTATTTATAGTGATGGTGTTTTGAGGATGCAGGGCCGGATCTGTGTGCCCAATGTAGATGGCCTTCGAGAGTTGATATTAGAGGAGGCTCACAGCTTGTGGTAATCCATTCATCCGGGTCCCGCGATGATGTATCAGGACTTGAGGAAACATTATTGGCGGAGGAAGATGAAGAAGGATATTGTTAGTCATGTGGCCAGATGCATCAACTGCCAGCAGGTCAAGTATGAGCATTAGAGACCGGGCGGTGTTCTTCAGCGTATGGTTATTCCTGAGTGGAAATGGGAGCGAATTACCATGGATTTTTTGAGTGGTGTGAGCACATGATTTTTGCCCTACGTAAGATTTACTCCCAAAAATTCAAAATAAAATTGTTTTTTGATCGTTGTAATATCTGTGGATTTTTGTGTTAATTTTCTTATTATTTATATTCTCTGTGTATGCATGTTTGATTGTTCAAATTAAGAAAAATACAAAATATATTGCGTTTGCATTCTTAGGTTTAATTTACAATTGAAAGTAATCAAGTTTATTTGACAAAAATAGAAAAATCACAAAAATATGTATTTTTTTTTATTTTTAGCATTTAATGTCCCAATTGTGTGATTTTAGTTTAATTTAACTATAATAAGAACTTAATTAGTATTCTTACAAACTAATTTGATTTTTGTAATGTATTTTAGAGTTTTGGTTTCTAATAAATTAAGAATTAATAAATAGGAAATAAAGAGAAAGAAAATAGGAGAGGGAAATTAGATTGGGCCAAATCCAAAATAAATATAACAAGGCCCAAACAAATAACTCAAAACCCACCCCAAGCCAGTTGAACCCGGACGAAACCAAGCCCAATCCAATCCCTTACCCGGTTAAAACCCACCCCGTCGCCCCAAAACAAACCCATGGGATGATCTGGACCGTTGGATTCCATTGATCCAACAGCCCAAATTAAGTCTGGCATTTAATATACCCAAAACCCATTAAACCCGTCTCACTAACCCGTCCCCAGCTTAACCAAACGACACCGTTTACACCTAAGAGAACAATCTAGGCCGTTGATCAAGTTTGATCCAACGGCTGAAATTGAATCGTGCATTTTAATTACCCAACACACCCCAAAACCCTTACACCCGTTTCATTTCCTTCTCCTTCAGAGACCAGCCCTGGCCCCGCCTTACGCTGCCGTCCTCCGCCGGCCTGAAATCGCCTACGGCGGCGGACGATGGCCAAACCCCACCAAATTAACACCATAGATCCCCCTAAACCCCCTCTACATGAATCCGTGGACCGTTAACCTCGAATCATCCCCGAATGTCTCGAATCTTCAATCGAAGATTCGAGTTAAAACCAAAGCCACGCCAAACCACTCCAAACTCACCTCGAACACTCTTGTGACTTCCCTCACACACCTACCACCCTTAGTTTGGTTCGAATCAAGCCCGAACCACTCAAACCCCAAATCCGAGCCCCAAGAACTCTAGCATTGAAAATTAGAGATTTTCGTCAATGGAAGTCTAATAGACTTTAATTGGTATGTTTTCGTTTGAAAACATTTCAATTAAAGTCCATTCGACTTCAAAAAACGCAATTTCAAGTCCATTTGAGCCCGGGTCTTTTCGATTTCGGATTCACTGTTTAAGGTATTTCATTTTTCTCTGTCTGTTCTCAGTTATTGTCGTGTTCATTGTTTGGTTTAGTCGTTTATTTGTTTTGTTTTAATCTTCTCTGCTTCCTCCCCAACAGACCTTTTGTTTGGTCGATCCATCTCTCTTCTTGCCTGTTTTGATTGTATGGTAGTTGTTGTGATTGCTTTGTACGATTAATTGATTCAAGGTCGTCAAATAAATTAGCTTGAATTATTGACCCCTGAGTCTGTCCGAGACTTATCGAATCACTATTTTTGTCGATTGATTGTTTTCAGTTGTATGCGTTGCAATCGATTAGTCGAACATTGTCGATTAGTTTCTTAATTCTGTTTGACAGCACATTAGGACTGTAATTAGATCAAAATCTAGAGTTGTTATGATTTTGAATTAGGGGATAATTGGATATCGCTGTTGGTATCAGGAAATCAGGATTGGAATTGTAGAATTTTAAAGGTGCATTACCCATGAAATGAACTAGTTGAAGTAATTGGAAACCATATGATAATCAGGCATGCCTGATTCAACCTTTTACTTTTGATAGAGTTTAATAAAATGAAATAGTTTTATAAGTAAAAGAGGCATGTCAGGGAATATTTTGTTCAGAAAATTAGTTTATTAATCTCTCTTGAGTGCTCTTAAGAGCTGGAAATCAAGAATTCACATGGGGAGTGAGTGAAAGGTTAAAATGAGCATGTGCGAGGCAATGAGATCTGTTTTAGCTTAGTTTAAAAGGCTGCCTGGTTTCTTTTTGGCTATAAAAGGAAAGAGACTAACAGAGAGAGGGGGAATCATTTTAACAAACACACAGACAGAGTACAGATACACACTGGATAGACATAGAGAGAGTTTAAGGAGAATACACTTAAAAACAGTTCTGAAAAACAGAAAGTTTGAAGGGGAACATTGGGAGTGAGGTCCTGGGGGTGAAAGAATTGTTGTTTCATTTTTGAGTTTCAAGCTTTTTTTTCGTAGGGTCTCTGTTGTTTCTTTACTGCTGGTTTCTTCTTTTCTGCGTGCAATCGCATTTGGTATTTGTGGGTTATGAAATTGGTATTCTTGGGAATCTGTTACTGTCTGTCGTTTAACTAGTGTTATCACTGTTGTTGACTGATGCTGTTGCTTTGCTGTTAAACTACTGCCACTGATCTCTTCATTTCTGCTTGTTTAACAACTTCCAGGTACACTCTCGAAATTGTATTAAAGTCGAAGTTGTGATTTGGATGAAACAAAATCAGTTTTGATGTATAATCTATTGTTTGGGAATTTGATTCAAACCTTCTGTTTTGTTTGAGGCCATTTATAGTGTGGTTGTCAAAGACTTAGTAATGGCCAAGAATGTTGATGCAATTGAGACACTTATGAAAAAATCAAATTTGAAAGAATATGTAGACTTTCTGAAGAGCTTTTCTATGATGTTATTAATATGTATGGGACGTTTGGATTAAATAAGTAAAAGTTCAATAGAGTTGCAAGGTCTATCATGTCACTTAAAGCTAGATCTAGTTTTCCTCTAAATTACTAACCCGTAGCTAGTATATCTTTTCATAAACATTCTTGAATCTTTGAATTCGAGCTGTGCTATTTTCTCTCGATATGTGAGCTCTGCACTTTCCCTTCATTATGTTCTAGTTTCATTCTGTTTCTGTTTTTGTGGAATAGAATTTGACATGTAATTGACTGATTTCTGTACTGGTTGTGTTATCGCTCCACGGATATGTTCATTTTAATCTGCTAATGCTCATTTGTTTAATCATTTTGCTTTAATGTTGTTGCATAAACAGTGAGATGATGGTACTGATCTAAAATCGATTTTATAGATAAAACTCCAGCTTCTCTGCTGTTTTCATCTTTTGATCTGAACTACAAAGGTTTTTTACATTTTGCCGTTTGAGATATTTTGTCGTCTTCCTGTGTGCTCTTGTATCTTTTGAGCCTTGAAATAGGGTAAGGGGAAATAAACAATTTACATGTTTGTTTATTCGATTATTTATGCTCCTGCTCTTTGTGATTTCAAATGATTATACTTGGACTTTGTTGGTTATGTTTTTTTTTTTTTTTTTTTTTTGTAAGAGCCAATCTCAATTACAGAATCTTGAGCATTAGGAATATCCTATAGTTTTATTCTTTTACTTGTAATGTTAAGATACTTTAGACACTAATGAATCAAGTTACTGTAATTTTGTACACGTTCACAGAACTAGTAATGTTCTTATAAATTAGATTTGAGGTGTGACGCGCCAAATAAAATGACAACTGTGTGGTCTTTTTTTTTTATTGTGAATTAATCCTTAGATTTCGAGTCGTGTCGTTTTAGCAAATCCCATGGCCCTCGCAAAGTGCAAACGCGTAGTTGCTTTAGGCGCGTGTTTAATAATATTATTTTCCTAAATTCGGGTGCACATTTATGTGACCCAAATTCAAATATCAACGAAGTCAAAAATGTGTCAAAAACCACGGGCGTACTGGTACAGCGCAGTTCGAGACATGTTTTTGCGTCGTTGCAACTCTTATAAAAATAATAGTAATCAAAAGCGTTTGAAAGTTAAAATTTGCGCACAAGTAAAAGCATGTTATAAAAATCAGATAATTAAGCCAAATACGACAGTTGAGCGACCGTGCTAGAACCATGAAACTCGGGAATGCCTAACACCTTCTCCCGGGTTAACAGAATTCCTTATCCGGATTCCTGGTTCGCGGACTGTTAAATAGAGTCAAACATTTCCTCAATTCGGGATTCAAATCGGTGACTTGGGACACCATAAATCTCCCAAGTGGCGACTCTAAATCTCTTAATAAATGAATCCCATTTTGATTGTCCTTTAATTGGAAAAACTCCTTTTACACCATCGCGCCCTCGCGGGTCAGCGGAAAAAAGAGGTGTGACAATGAGAAAAATACGATGATACATATGAAAAACAGAACTTCGGTTCAGGGTTTAAGAATTCGAGCTCAGTTAAATTGTTTTTTTTGTCTATATCTGATTTTATTATATGTTTAATTAATGTGCTATATGTCTACCGATTTGATACTAGTTGCACTGTGTATACAAACTGCTATATGTTTACCGCGTTGATACTATCTGAACTGTATATACAAACTGCGCCGAGTCCCTTCGTGCTCACAGTGCTCACTGGTTGAGACTCCCTATTCTGTTAGTGTCATACCCCGAAATAATAAAGAGGCTCGGAAAGTTTCTAAGCCGGTCGGCCTTTTGGTTCCCGGAAAGGAGCTCCTTCCTCAGCCCGAGTTGTCCGCTTGGGTACACAGTCTAGAACACATACCCAAGGTTTTGAACTTAGAATAACGTGACTTCATGCCGGATCCCTAGTAGGAACGCTTATTTGCATCATGTTGCATTTGACTTAGGGGACTCAACACAGGGGTTGGGTCCGTCTAGGACAGGTGACCCGGTAATAGACCGAGCATATTATATGTTGCATTTATTTATCATGTATTATTATGATGATTGGTTAAATTCCTGAAAACAAAAAAAAAAGAAATAGAATTTTGGAATAGAAAAATATCAAAAATATTGACGAAATGCTGTCGAAAATTTGAAAATTTGAAAAATAAGAAGAGCAATTTTGTTGAAATAATTGGTCATAAAATAATCTGACCGAACTACGCAGGTTTGATTCCCGCCATTAGGTGAGATACGTAGGCAACCCTCATCGGGTCCAACCACCCCTTTAAAAAATAAAAAAAAATGTGTGTTTAATTTTGTCAATAAAATCAAAGTGATGCCGTTTTTGCAAATAGCCGAATGTTCCAAAAGGACGCCGGAAGGCAGTTTTTGCAAAAATAGCCACTTTGAATCTTTATAAATAATTTTTGGGCACAACCTTGAAATATTCCCTCGCGGAAATGTTGAAAGGTCGTAGCCGCAAAATCAAGTTTGGGTTACGACCCTTTGTAAAAAAAAAATCAAAAAATGTTGAATTTTAGTTTTCAACAAATCGAAGTGACGCTGTTTTTGAAAATAGCCAAATGTTTCGAAAGGACGCCGGAAGGTTATTTTTTGCAAAAATAGCCACTTTGAATCGTTTTTAATAATTTGCAGCCATAGCCTTGAAATATTCCTTGTGAAAATGTTGCAAGGCCATAGCCGCAAGATCAAGTCCGGGTTCACACCCCTTTTGCAAAAATAACCAAAAAATGTTAAATTTTTGATTTTGTTATAAATAAGTCGGGTGATGCTATTCTTGCTCAAAATATGCCGAATGTCCCTCAAAAAGACACCGGAAGGCCGTTTTTGCAAGAATAGCCATTTTGAGTCATTTTAAATAATTTGCGGGCATAGCTTTGAAAAATCCCTCGCGGAAATGTTGAAAGGTTGTATCCGCAAAATTAAGTTTGAGTCATCACTCAACTTTTCAAAAATAATCACTTTATCAAACAAGCCATTACATGGCCGAAATTTTGCTGAAATAGCCATATTTTTGCATTTTTAACTTCCTTAGTCTTGTGTTGGTTTATGGTGATGCCGAATGATGCCCCATGAGCCACACGATAAAAAAATTTCAAGTTTATCTTTCTTAAATAAATTTTGCAGAAAGAGCCACCTTCTCTAAATAAGCCATTACATGGCCAATTTTGTAAAAAATAGTCACAATTGACATAAAAAATTCTCAATCTTTTGTTGGCCTATGGCGATGCCGAACGATGCCCCATGAGCCCCAGGATGAGAAAATTTTCAAGCTTATTTTCTTAAGTAAAATTTTGCAAAAATAGCCATTTTGCCAAATAAGCCATTACATGTCCAATTTTGTAGAAATAGTCATAATTGACGTTAAAACTATTCTGATTCTTGTAGAAATATCTGGCACAAGGTGTGAAAGTTTTTTTTTATGAGAGTTTGTAGTTGGAGTAAGCTTTTACAAATTTTCTTCAAAAAAAAAGAAAACAAAAAAAAATCAAATAAATATCTCTTTATTTCTTGCATTAATCTGCAAGAACTACGCTCGGTCTGATTCATGCGGGGTCATGATACGTAGGCAATCTCCATAAGATTCGACCACAACTGTATATGTATATATATAAAAAAAAGGAAAAATAAAAAAAAAGTTTTCAAGGATAATTGAAAAGGAAAAACTAGAATGACGCATGCGGTGAATACGTATATGGTTAACTGGCTAGGTGAATTGCATCCTACATGCTATAACATATCTGTTAAACTCAGTAAGCTAACAAGTTTGTTGCGATTTCAGAAAAGTTTAGCAGTTGACTTGACAGAATATACTGGCCAGCCACCATTACCGTACTAGATCTAAAGGGCCAATTCCAGCAAGCATGTCTAGTTCCGGTAAAAGTCTCGAGGAAGAGAAATCAGAGATACAGATCATGAAAGAAGAGGTAGATCGGTTGAAACGACAGATAACAGAGATGCACCTAGCGTGGGCTAGGGGACAATCATCAAACCTTCCTACTCTTACACCAGCACCAGAGCGTCCGCCTATTGATCCCTCGACAAGTGCACCGATCTATCCATATTATCAACGGGAAAACCCTTATACATCCCAAGTTCCACCAGCTAGACAAAATACTCCTCCTCCGGTCACCCCTGTTTTCGTGGCACCTCCACCTGCTACTTTACAGAAGTCGTCCAGCGAACCGCTTTTCCAAATACATGACAATTATTGTTATGATCCCGAGCCTACCTTTAAGGCTCCTGAACCGCATTCACACACCCCTCACTGGGATAACCCGGCAGAACCAGAAAAGCACTTCAAAAGTTTGGAGCAGGAGGAAGTTATTCGGAAAGTTAAACCTGGAGCAATCCTTCAGGAATATGCATGGTTTGGGCAACCAAGTCAGTGTCGCTTACAAAGATCTGTGTCCATTCCCAGATGTCCAGTTGCCAGCCGGGTTCAAAATGCTCAAGTTTGACCTATACGAGGGGCATGGTGACCCAGTAGCCCATTTCTGAGGTTTCTGCAGCAAAATGTGAGGAGCTGGAGGGCGAGATGAAATTCTGATAGCTTACTTCGGTCGGAGTTTGGGAGGGTCTGCACTAGAGTGGTACACCAGGCAGGATCCCAGCAGATGGTTTACATGGGATGACCTGGCCCAAGCATTCATTGGCCAGTTTCAATATAATCTTGAAATAATCCCCGATCGCTTATCATTGCTAAAGTTAGAAAAGAAACCCGCCGAAAGCTTTAGAGAATTTGGGTTCCGCTGGAGGGAATAGGTAGCAAGGGTAGATCCCCCGATGAGAGAGAACGAGATGGTAGATTACTTCTTGCAGACACTGGAGCCAACTTACTTTAGTCACCTGGTGACATCGGTTGGTAAATCTTTCAATGAGGTGGTCAAAATGGGCGAAATGATAGAAGAGGGACTTAAGTCCAATAAGATCTTGAGCTATTCCGCGTTAAAAGCAACAACTCAAGCTATTCAGAATGGCACAGGGGTTGCATTCGGGAAGAAGAGAAAAGAAGAAGTTGCAACAGTAGAGGAGGGTACTTGGTCCAGATCGAAAGGTCCTTCACCTCATTACCAAGCCAGACCCTACCACCCAAATCACCCTAATCACCCTCCCCGAAACACATATCCACCACCCAGGGCTTACAATAACCCTCCAGGACCAGGTTTCCGAGGGAATCATGCCTTTAGAAAGGAAAAGACACAAAGAACATTCACTGAGTTGGGAGAAACTTATACTGCTCTGTTCCACAAATTGAAGCAAATAGGTTTGTTGAGTCCTATTGAGACAAGATTGCCAAATCCCCTACCCCCAAATGTGGATCGCTCAGTAAGCTGTGAGTATTGTTCGGGGGCTCTCGGACATGATACCGAGAAATGTTGGAAACTGAAACATGCAGTACAAAATCTTATTGACACCAATAAGATCGAGGTGCAGACACCGGAGGCACCCAACATTAATCAGAATCCATTGCCAGCTCACCCTTAGACCCAACATATAAGAAGTCATGCTTGGTAATCATGAGGAGTCTTCGGTGGTTTGTTTTGTTGTCATTTCTTTTGTCCGAGTTGTTTTCGGGGTTGTGACCCGGATTTTGTTTTGAAGTGAAACCCTCTTATCTTTCTATTTTTGGTCATTGCAGTTTGCTTAGTCGTTTCAAGTTTCGTTTCAGTTTTGTATTCTGGTTTGCTTGATTGTATTTGAACCACTTCTCCGTTTAGTGAAACTTTTGGTCTTTTATTACCCAGTTCGTCTTTTTGTTTAGTTTTTCTATCTTTAAATTTGTCATTTGTTCGAACGCCGACTCTAATGACATGGCATCGCACATAATTTTGGCCTAATATTAAGGGTAAATCATGAAGCAATTCAAAGATAATCAGGTCATTTTAAAAATAAATAAAAATGATTTGAGATTATTTGGAGCCCGAATCATGTGAGACTAGGGCAGGTAAAACATGAAGAAACCCTTAAAGAAAAATGGGCTATGCTAAGACGGGGTTTGATTGTGATACTGAAATGAATGTGTCATCCAGCTATACTTTAAAATGACAGATAAAAAGGCGAATGGACGATATGGTTATCAATCGGGGCACAAACAGAAGATGTCGTGAATATGTTGTTTGAACTTGGCATGTTTTGAAAATTGGAATGACGAAGGCATTTTGTTCTGCTATCCAAACACTTTATCCATCGTCAACCCTTTGAGCTTTATTTTAAAATCTTTCATACCCCTCCTTCGGAATTAGTTGCAAAAGACTAGAAACACAGGTTTGAAAGACAAGAGAAAAAAGGGATAAAGAAAAAGAAAAGAAAAGAAAACAACAAAAGGAGATAAAGAAAAAGAAAAATGAATGAAACTTGAAAAAAAAAGGGAATTGGGAACTACGTTTGACCTGATTCCTTAAAGAGGATACGTAGGCACTTCACAGCTCGGTCATAGTGTAAATAAAGAAATAAAATCCCCAAGTAAAAACTGGGGCAAAGAAAAAATTGTGTTGATTATAAATAAATTTAGGTCCGAAGGTTGTAAATTTTGAACCCAAAATTGATTTTGTTTTGAGTCTTCAATACCTTTTCTTTCTAGCCCTATCCAAATCCCACATTACGGTCCAAATAAAAACCTTCTGATCAGTATTCAAAAGATGCCACGTCAGGCGAGTGAGAGCCTATCAGAATATAACACTCTGATTCTCAGCAGAAAAGACTCCGATTCCCAGCAGAAAGGAAACACGAGAGAGTCTTAGCAGTGACACCCCGATCCCCAGCTAAAAGTGATACAAATGAGAGAGTCTTACCGGTGAAAACCTTCACAGGCACCCTAAGGCGACGAAAGCTGAGAGAAAACCAAAATGAGAGAGGCTTGAAAGTTAAAACCCTTTGGGCACTACAAGTCGAATAAAGGTGATAATCAGATGGAAATCACAAGACAGAAATTGTGAAAGGCGATTAACGACAGAGGATAGACCATATGTGCATGTCATGACCAGTAGAGTTGGTATTCACGTTTGATAAGTTTTTATAGTTATTTCTTGTTAGAGAGTCATTTTTTCCTTTGTCTTCTATTTTGTTTTTTTTTATCTTTCTCATTTTATAAAAAATTCCCCATCAAAGTCTGTCTAGTCAGAACAAGTGAGAAATGACTTCAAAACTTGCCACCAACTTTCCAATTATTATGCAAAGCAAGGAAATGCCATTAACGGCAGAGAAGTAGGGTGCAAAGAAGATTATTAAACTGGGGCAGAAAATTTTCTTTTCAGTTTGAAAATTTTCTGGAAGTCAATACCCACTTGGGGAAGAAGGAAAGTCTTAAGGGAAATGGTCTTCGAACCAGTGTCATCCTCAACAACCTTCAAGAAGAGTGAAACGCCAATTTTGAGGAAATGAAAATCCCCCAACAATGTTATCTACAGCAACTTTCGAGGTGGTCGGACAACACAGAGTGGTAAAGGAAGAAAGGAAATCTCATCTTCAACAAAATAACCTCCAGCAAGTTGAGAAACACGGAACGGGGAAGGGATAAATGGAAAAACCCATCCCCAGCAAGAATATCATCTCCAGCAAATGAAATCATTCCCCAACAATGTTTTGGGAACCCCGAGCGAGGGAAAGGAGAAAAGGAAAAAACCACCCCACGGGAGCGGCACAACCGCTCACAATGTTTTGAACTAACAAATTTTCTTTGATTTGAAACGGGGAAAGAAAATGCTATTGATAGCAGAAAGTCATGCCACAAGGAAGAACACCAATACTGGGGCAGAAAATTTTCTGCCGTTGTTGAAACTTTTCTCGAAGAAATGAGGAAGGCAATTCAAGATGACGTGTCAGGTTTGTCCACCTTCAAATAGGATGTTTCAGGTTTGTCCACCTTCGAACAGGACGTCTCAGGTTTGTTCACTTTCAAACATTGATATCATGGGAGTATTCGCCCTCGAATAGAATACGATGGGATTATCCGCCCTCGAATAGGATACGATGGGAGTATTCGCCCTCGAATAGGACACAACGGGAGTATTCGCCCTCGAATAGGATACAATGGGAGTATTCGCCCTCAAATAGAATACGATGGGAGTATTCGCCCTCGAATAGATTACGATGGGAGTATTCGCCCTCGAATAGAATACAATGGGAGTATCCGCCCTCGAATAGGATACAATGGGAGTATACGCCCTCGAATAGGATACGATGGGAGTATTCGCCCTCAAATAGAATACGACGGGAGTATCCGCCCTCAAATAGGATACGATGGGAGTATTCGCCCTCGAATAGAATACGATGGGAGTATTCGCCCTCGAATAGATTACGATGGGAGTATTCGCCCTCGAATAGATTACGATGGGACTATCCGCCCTCGAATAGGATATTTTATGTTTGTTTTATTTTACATTGTCCTTTGCATATTTCATAAATTATTACCAGAATGCATTTTTAATTCAAAAATTGCTAATAAAAATAGGCGCCCACCTGTATAACAAGGGGAATGTTTTCAGTCTTTACATTGTAGGTCTTGAAACCAGTAACCCACCATAAAGCAGAGGGTTACAACAAGAGATCCCAGCGCAAATTCAAGCGCATGAGTCAAAGGAAATGAGGGAATGAAGGAAAATTTCCCCAGCATCATTATCCTCAGCAGGCAAGTAAATAGTTCTAAAGATATCCCCAACAGTCAGGAGGGAAAGCAACACGACCCAGGAGGAAAGCAGTTCCGAAACAAGGTAATTTAGGAGAAATGATGGTTCAAGAGTCGATGCAGCAAGAATAAAATGGTACAAGAAGCAAAGGAAGGCGATCTAGTTATGAAGTTGTAGTTGAAGTCAGGGAGCCCGCCTGAAGAACGGAGTGGCGAGTTATTATTTTTGGAGTTGTTGTTAAAATCAGGTGCCGCCTGAAGAATGGAAGGGCGATTCTTGATTAGAAGTTGTAGTTGAAGTCAGGGAGCCCGCCTGAAGAATGGAGTGGCGATTTATTTTGAAGTTGTAGTTGAAGTCGGGGAGCCCGCCCGAAGAATGGAGTGGCGATTTTATTTTGAAGTTATAGTTGAAGTCAGGGAGCCCGCCCGAAGAATGGAGTGGCGATTTTATTTTGAAGTTGTAGTTAAAGTCAGGGAGCCCGCCTGAAGAATGGAGTGGCGATTTATTTTGAAGTTGTAGTTGAAGTCAGGGAGCCCGCCTGAAGAATGGAGTGGCGATTTATTTTGAAGTTGTAGTTGAAGTCAGGGAGCCCGCCTGAAGAATGGAGTGGCGATTTTATTTTGAAGTTGTAGTTGAAGTCAGGGAGCCCGCCTGAAGAATGGAGTGGCGATTTTATTTTGAAGTTGTAGTTGAAGTCAGGGAGCCCGCCTGAAGAATGGAGTGGCGATTTTATTTTGAAGTTGTAGTTGAAGTCAGGGAGCCCGCCTGAAGAATGGAGTGACGATTTATTTTGAAGCTGTAGTTAAAGTCAGGGAGCCCGCCTGAAGAATGGAGTGGCGATTTATTCTGAAGTTGTAGTTGAAGTCAGGGAGCCCGCCTGAAGAATGGAGTGGCGATTTATTTTGAATTTGTTTGAGGAAAGCGGTTGAGTGCAACGGAAACCCCCAGCATGAATCCAAGTTCATAATCAAAAGGAAGGGAACAAGGATCAGAAAGATAGGTTCAGACTTCGAGGGAGAATAGCTCGAAGATTAGAAAGAAGGGGACAATGGTCCGAGTTCGGCAATCAAGATAGGCCGAAATAACAATTGTCAGAAGAGAAGAAGCATGCGAAGAAACATCAGAGCCAGCAGGATGGCAAGGAACATGACAAGGTCAAGCTGAAAAGATAGATAAAAATTTGCAATACTGTAATTTAGTCTAGCTTCTTACTTTTTGTTTAGCACGGTGTAATAAAGAGATCGGTTAAGCAGTGGCAACAGCAGCAACAGCAACGACAGCGGTAACAGCAAGATCACAGCAGTCATGGTAGTCCCAGCTACCAAAACTTCCCGAACTACATTGACCCGATTCCCTTTTAGCCAGGGATATGTAGGAGACCTTTTGAAGCAAGGTTCGGTCAAACTTTTCCAAAAAATGCTTCATACGGAGTGCTTGAACGGGCAAAAATCGCTCGTGTCCGCTCACTTATCTTTGCACGAAAACTCTTCATGTTTCCGCGCAAAGAGGGGCAGCTGTGAGCACGTGATTTTTGCCCTACGTAAGATTTACTCCCAAAAATTCAAAATAAAATTGTTTTTGTATCGTTGTAATATCTGTGGATTTTTGTGTTAATTTTCTTATTATTTATATTCTTTGTGTATGCATGTTTGATTGTTCAAATTAAGAAAAATACAAAATATATTGCGTTTGCATTCTTAGGTTTAATTTACAATTGAAAGTAATCAAGTTTATTTGACAAAAATAGAAAAATCACAAAAATATGTATTTTTTTTTATTTTTAGCATTTAATGTCCCAATTGTGTGATTTTAGTTTAATTTAACTATAATAAGAACTTAATTAGTATTCTTACAAACTAATTTGATTTTTGTAATGTATTTTAGAGTTTTGGTTTGTAATAAATTAAGAATTAATAAATAGGAAATAAAGAGAAAGAAAATAGGAGAGGGAAATTAGATTGGGCCAAATCCAATTTAAATATAACAAGGCCCAAACAAATAACTCAAAACCCACCCCAAGCCAGTTGAACCCGGACGAAACCAAGCCCAATCCAATCCCTCACCCGGTTAAAACCCACCCCGTCGCCCCAAAACAAACCCATGGGATGATCTGGACCGTTGGATTCCATTGATCCAACGGCCCAAATTAAGTCTGGCATTTAATATACCCAAAACCCATTAAACCCGTCTCACTAACCCGTCCCCAACTTAACCAAACGACACCGTTTACACCTAAGAGAACAATCTAGGCCGTTGATCAAGTTTGATCCAACGGCTGAAATTGAATCTTGCATTTTAATTACCCAACACACCCCAAAACCCTTACACCCATTTCATTTCCTTCTCCTTCAGAGACCAGGCCTGGCCCCGCCTTACGCTGTCGTCCTCCGCTGGCCTGAAATCGCCTACGGCGGTGGACGGTGGCCAAACCCCACCAAATTAACACCATAGATCCCCCTAAACCCCCTCTACATGAATCCGTGGACCGTTAACCTCGAATCATCCCCGAATGTCTCGAATCTTCAATCGAAGATTCGAGTTAACACCAAAGCCATGCCAAACCACTCCAAACTCACCTCGAACACTCTTGTGACTTCCCTCACACACCTACCACCCTTAGTTTGGTTCGAATCAAGCCCGAACCACTCAAACCCCAAATCCGAGCCCCAAGAACCCTAGCATTGAAAATTAGAGATTTTCGTCAATGGAAGTCTAATAGACTTTAATTGGTATGTTTTCGTTTGAAAACATTTCAATTAAAGTCCATTCGACTTCAAAAAACGCAATTTCAAGTCCATTTGAGCCCGGGTCTGTTCGATTTCGGATTCACTGTTTAAGGTATTTCATTTTTCTCTGTCTGTTCTCAGTTATTATCGTGTTCATTGTTTGGTTTAGTCGTTTATTTGTTTTGTTTTAATCTTCTCTGCTTCCTCCCCAACAGACCTTTTGTTTGGTCGATCCATCTCACTTCTTGCCTGTTTTGATGTATGGTAGTTGTTGTGATTGCTTTGTACGATTAATTGATTCAAGGTCGTCAAATAAATTAGCTTGAATTATTGACCTCTGAGTCTGTCCGAGACTTATCGAATCACTGTTTTTGTCGATTGATTGTTATCAGTTGTATGCGTTGCAATCGATTAGTCGAACATTGTCGATTAGTTTCTTAATTTTGTTTGACAGCACATTAGGACTGTAATTGGATCAAAATCTCGAGTTGTTATGATTTTGAATTAGGGGATAATTGGATATAGCTGTTGGTATCAGGAAATCAGGATTGGAATTGTAGAATTTTAAAGGTGCATTACCCATGAAATGAACTAGTTGAAGTAATTGGAAACCATATGATAATCAGGCATGCCTGATTCAACCTTTTACTTTTGATAGAGTTTAATAAAATGAAATAGTTTTATAAGTAAAAGAGCATGTCAGGGAATATTTTGTTCAGAAAATTAGTTTATTAATCTCTCTTGAGTGCTCTTAAGAGCTGGAAATCAAGAATTCACATGGGGAGTGAGTGAAAGGTTAAAATGAGCATGTGCGAGGCAATGAGATCTGTTTTAGCTTAGTTTAAAAGGCTGCCTGGTTTCTTTTTGGCTATAAAAGGAAATAGACTAACAGAGAGAGGGGGAATCATTTTAACAAACACACAGACAAAGTACAGATACACACTGGATAGACATAGAGAGAGTTTAAGGAGAATACACTTAAAAACAGTTCTGAAAAACAGAAAGTTTGAAGGGGAACATTGAGAGTGAGGTCCTGGGGTGAAAGAATTGCTGTTTCATTTTTGAGTTTCAAGCTTCTTTTTCGTAGGGTCTCTAAAAACCAGAAATTGTTGTTTCTTTACTGCTGGTTTCTTCTTTTCTGCGTGCAATCGCATTTGGTATTTCTGGGTTATGAAATTGGTATTCCTGGGAATCTGTTACTGTCCGTCGTTTAACTGGTGTTATCACTGTGGTTGACTGATGCTATTGCTTTGCTGTTAAACTACTGCCACTGATCTCTTCATTTTTGCTTGTTTAACAACTTCGAGGTACACTCTCGAAATTGTATTAAAGTCGAAGTTGTGATTTGGATGAAACAAAATCAGTTTTGATGTATAATCTATTGTTTGGGAATTTGATTCAAACCTTCTGTTTTGTTTGAGGCCATTTATAGTGTGGTTGTCAAAGACTTAGTAATGGCCAAGAATGTTGATGCAATTGAGACACTTATGAAAAAATCGAATTTGAAAGAATATGTAGACTTTCTGAAGAGCTTTTCTATGATGTTATTAATATGTATGGGACGTTTGGATTAAATAAGTAAAAGTTCAATAGAGTTGCAAGGTCTATCATGTCACTTAAAGCTAGATCTAGTTTTCCTCTAAATTATTAACCCGTAGCTAGTATATCTTTTCATAAACATTCTTGAATCTTTGAATTCGAGCTGTGCTATTTTCTCTCGATATGTGAGCTCTGCACTTTCCCTTCATTATGTTCTAGTTTCATTCTGTTTTTGTTTTTGTGGAATAGAATTTGACATGTAATTGACTGATTTCTGTACTGGTTGTGTTATCGCTCCACGGATATGTTCATTTTAATCTGCTAATGCTCATTTGTTTAATCATTTTGCTTTAATGTTGTTGCATAAACAGTGAGATGATGGTACTGATCTAAAATCGATTTTATAGATAAAACTCCAGCTTCTCTGCTATTTTTATCTTTTGATCTGAACTACAAAGGTTTTTTACATTTTGCCGTCTGAGATATTTTGTCTTCTTCCTGTGTGCTCTTGTATCTTTTGAGCCTTGAAATAGGGTAAGGGGAAATAAACAATTTACATGTTTGTTTATTCGATTATTTATGCTCCTGCTCTTTGTGATTTCAAATGATTATACTTGGACTTTGTTGGTTATGCTTTTTTTTTTTTTGTAAGAGCCAATCTCAATTACAGAATCTTGAGCGTTAGGAATATCCTATAGTTGTATTCTTTTACTTGTAATGTTAAGATACTTTAGACACTAATGAATCAAGTTACTGTAATTTTGTACACGTTCACAGAACTAGTAGTGTTCTTATAAATTAGATTTGAGGTGTGACGCGCCAAATAAAATGACAATTGTGTGGCCTTTTTTTTTATTGTGAATTGATCCTTAGATTTCGAGTCGTGTCGTTTTAGCAAATCCCATGGCCCTCGCAAAGTGCAAACGCGTAGTTGCTTTAGGCGCGTGTTTAATAATATTATTTTCCTAAATTCGGGTGCACATTTATGTGACCCAAATTCAAATCTCAACGAAGTCAAAAATGTGTCAAAAACCGCGGGCGTACTGGTACGGCGCGGTTCGAGACATGTTTTTGCGTCGTTGGAACTCTTATAAAAATAATAGTAATCAAAAGCGTTTGAAAGTTAAAATTTGCGCACAAGTAAAAGCATGTTATAAAAATCAGATAATTAAGCCAAATACGACAGTTGAGCGACCGTGCTAGAACCACGGAACTCGGGAATGCCTAACACCTTCTCCCGGGTTAACAGAATTCCTTATCCGGATTTCTGGTTCGCGGACTGTTAAATAGAGTCAAACATTTCCTCAATTCGGGATTCAAACCGGTGACTTGGGACACCATAAATCTCCCAAGTGGCGACTCTAAATCTCTTAATAAATGAATCCCATTTTGATTGTCCTTTAATTGGAAAAACTCCTTTTACACCATCGCGCCCTCGCGGGTCTGCAGAAAAAGGAGGTGTGACAAGTGGTCTCCCTCAGACTTCGAGGAAGTTTGATTCAGTGTGGGTGATTGTTAATCCGCTGACCAAATCTGCACACTTCATTCCGGTATGTACTACTTATTCATCAGAGCGGTTAGCTGTGATCTTTATTTGGGAGATTGCATGGGGTTCCAATGTCTATCATATTAGATAGAGGTACTCAGTTCACTTTTTAGTTCTGGGGGGAATTTTAGCGAGAGCTGGGTACACAGGTAGAGTTGAGCATAACATTTCATCATCAAACAGACGGACTGTCTGAGCGCACTATTCAGATCTTGGAAGGTATGTTGCGTGCTTGTGTGATCGATTTTGGAGGTTCATGGGATGAGTTTTTTCCACTTGCAGAGTTTGTCTACAACAACAGTTATCAGTCAAGTATTCAATGGCCCCGTATGGTAGACGGTGTAGATCTCCCGTGGGATGGTTTGAGCCTGGCGAGGCTAGATTGATAGGGACCGAGTTAGTTCAGGATGCTTTGGAGAGAGTGAAGTTGATCCAGGAGAGGCTTCATACAGCACAGTCATGCCAAAAGAGTTATGCGGACCGTAGGGTTCGAGATGTGTCTTTCATGGTTGGCGATAGAGTATTGTTGAAAGTTTCACCCATGAAGGGTGTTATGCGGTTTGGGAAGAAGGGGAAACTGAGTCCCAGGTTCATTGGTCCTTTTGAGATACTTAGGAGGATTAGGGAGGTGGCATATGAGCTGGCTTTGCTACCCAGCTTGTCCAGCATTCATCCAGTATTCCATGTGTTTATGCTACTGAAGCATGTCGGGGATCCGTCTCATGTGTTGTACTTCAGTTCGATTCAGCTTGACGGTGATCTATATTATGATGTGGAGCTGGGCTATTCTGGGTAGACATGTTCGAAAGTTGAGGTCCAAGGACATTGCTTCGGTTAAGGTGCAGTGGAGAGGCCGGCCCATGGAGGAAGCTACTTGGGAGATCGAGCAGGAGATGCAGAGTAGATACCCTCACTTATTTGAGAGTCCAGGTATATTTCTTGACCCGCTCGAGGATGAGCGTTTGCTTAAGTTGGGGAGAATGTGATGACCCGGTCTGTCATCATGTGAGTTACCGTCCCGTTTTCCCCGTTATATGCTTGTTCATGTTTCAATATATGTGTTTGGTTAATTTGAGTCTATTCGGATCGAGTTTGGTAGGGAATGAGACAAATAGTCTCTTTGATGAAGGAATAGTTGGAAAAAGTCAACTGGATATTGACTTGTGAGTTAGAGGGCTCGAAATCAAATTCTTATGGTTTGGGTAGCTTCAGAGGATCATTTGTGGCTTATGAGAGTGATCGGAATTGAATTTGGAGGTTCGGTGTAGAATTGCGCTTGAATTAGCGAAGTAGGAATTTTGGCAAAATCCAGTCAATTGGTGAGATTTTGATCCGGGCATCAGAATGGAATTCCGATAGTTGCAGTAGCTTCGTTAGGCAATTTTGGATATGTCTGCAAATTTTCAGGTCATTCGGATATCGTTTGGTCGGGTTTTTGATTAGATGTTGGTTTTAGAAGTTTTAGTTGAAACTTAGGCTTGAATCCACCTTGATTTGATGATTTCCGTATTTAAGGGTGTGCTTTTATGATTGGAACAAGTTTGTATCGTGTTTTGGAGTAGGTTGGTGGTTTTCGTTGGGGTCTCGGGGGCCTCGGGATGAATCTGGGGGTCCAAACGGATCATTTTTGGAGTTATGCACAGTCAGTTTTTGCTGTCATAATTGCAGGTCATTTTTGTTCTCTGCGATCGCATGAGAACTCCTGCGATCGTGTAGAAGGATTTTGGGAGGCAGCAATTTTGTTCTCTGCGATCATAGAGGTGGGTATGCGATCGCATAGCTGAGCGAGGTTTTTCACTGCGATCGCAGGCAGTGTAACGCGATTGCATAGAATGTTTTAAGGGGCAACTAATTTCACTATGCGATCGCATGAGGAAGGTCGCGATCGCATAGAGTATTTTGGAGGCCAGAAATTTTTATTCATCACGATCGCATGCCAAGGGTTGCGATCGCATAAGGTTAAAATGTATGACAGAATGGTTTTAAGCAAAACATTTCAGTCACGAATCTTAGACATTTTCCTCCATTCTTGAGTTCCTTGAGAGCTAACTGACAGGATTTGAAGGGGATTTCATTGAGAAGTTATTGGAGGTAAGTTTTATGGTCTAATTACATGGTTTTATCCTTGAATATTCATCTATATCACTGAAAATTGAAGGATTTAAGGTGTATCAATCGGAGATTTTTGCTCTAAGCCCGGGTTATAGAAAATCACTGATTTGAATGGGCAAACGAAGTCCGATTTTGATAAACTTTATATGCATGGACTCATGGAGAGATAAGGATTCTGAAAATATGACTTGTGTATTTTCTCGAGAAGTGGGCCCGGGGGTCGGGTTGTGGCAACTTTGTGATTTTCGGTGTAATTCGAGTTATTTCGATTGGGCTATGTTCCTTTAGCCTATTTTGATGTATTCTTATTAGTTTTGATTAGATTTGGCATCCGAGGAGGTCGATTTGCGAGGCAAACGCAAGGTGAGCTAGGACTTTTGCCGGTTCGAGGTGAGTGGTAGTAATAAATGATATACTGAGGGTTTGAAACCCCGTATTTGCACTATATAGTGTTATGCTGAGATGGAACACGCATCATGTGACGGTCGTGGTGGTATTGTGCCTGGGGATTTGGACTTGATCCTCCCCGATTGTTAGTTTACAGTGCATATTGACTGAGACTGAGCTTATACCTATATAATTGGGCTAGTTTCCATGTTTGGGGCCTTGTGCCGATCTGTAGAATATTAGGGAAGCCTGTGGAGCTAAATGACCTCAATACCAGGTTGAATACATACTCTCAGCAGTATTCATAGATGTATAGCATGACGTGAACCAGTACTAGATGTGTACTCTGAGTGACAATACCTAGGGTTGAACACCCTGTTCTAGTTGAATGGGCCCGATGGGCCGAGTTTATATCGACTGAGAGGGGTTGAGGACCAATTGTGAGGTATTGATATATATACCGGATCGGGCTGCACGCCACAACAAGTATATACATATACATATATAGGATCGGACTGCACGCCGCAGTAATATATATATATATATATATATATATATAACTGTACAAGTTTATATGGTAGTTAGGTCTTGCCTCGTCACTACTTCACCGAGGTTAGGCTAGGCACTTACCAGCACATGTGATCGGTTGTGCTGATATTACACTCTACACTGCGTGCAGATCCTAGAGCAGCATTTGGTCATCAGTAGTAGATCAAGAGCTATCCTTCAGTCCAAGACTCCGAGGTAGCCCTGCTGGCGTCCGTAGGCCCGACGTCTCTTCTATCCATTTTTATGTTCTATTGTCATTTGTACTCAAGACAGACCATGTTCTTTTCTTTCAAATACTTATTTGTAGTAATGCTAGACAGTCCGTGGATGTTGTGACACCAGGTTCTGGTTAGAGGCATGTGTTGGTCTTGAGGATATTTTGGTTTTATATTTTATATAAGACTTCCGCTAAATTTTATATTCCGCTGTTATTTAATTGTTTATTTTTCTGTTAATTTAATAGGTTAAAATGAATTAAAAACAAAAAGAGTTAAATGATTTCTAAGATCGTGGCTTGCCTAGCTTCTACGAGTAGGCTCCATCATGACTCCTGAGGGTGGAAAATCCAAGTTGTGACACCGCATTTATCTCTCCAATTCCCACACATTCACTCATGTTTCCATCCTACACCCATGATTTCTGTATCAAAATCCCATTATTTATTCCATAGCCAACGCACTGTCGGCACCTCTGCAATCTTGTCCCAACGTTTTTATGCCCGGGGAAGATGAGCACAAGCCTGATTGATTTGATGGTTATGATTTCAGGTGTCTTCAGTAATATAAGAGGAATGGAAAAGAGAGCAGCAACTCCACCATTGACAGCCATTAAAAAGCTTTGAAGCTTTGAATTCAAATTTGAGTTTTTAAAATATCATTTGTTTGGATTGGGTGTTGTTGTAAATAATTGAGAATATGATTTGGAGTTTATATCTCAATTTTGAGGGGTTTTGGTGAAGATTAGACTTGATTTTGGCTAAATTTCAGATTGAAACTCGAAGAAGAGAAGAAGAAGAAGAACAACATGACATACATTATATTGCAGTAATTGTAGAAAAATTATAGACTGTTGTTAATTTATTTTTGAGATTTTATATTTTTGTGTTAAAAGTTTTGATGGGAGCTTATTATTCCACTTCGTCTGTTTTGGAGCTAACTTGTGCAAAGGAGAAGATGTTTTTTAAGTTATATATATTGCTATACCTTTAAATACAATAAAGTATGGCTGTATTGTATTTAAAGAGGCGTGAATTTGTAGAATAGGTTAAATGTGAGGAATGAGTTAAATAAGACTCACAATGACTTATTTTCTACATTTAATCTACATCAAAACTACATATCATTTAAAAAATTAATATGAAAATATAAAATTTTAATGTTTTTACAAATTATATACAAAATTTCTACAAAATGTTCATAACAGAATTTATCTTTATTTTCGTACATGTTTGTCTGGAACACTAAAGTTACTTGATATGCCAACATCTCCCGATATAGAGGAATATAACTTATCAATAATTTTCTACAACTTTCACATATTATTTTTACCCAGTGAAATACAACTACAATAACATAAAACTGACATACAAATTTTATACAATATGTCTTTTGTGTATTTTCTATCTGATTTATACATAGTAAAAATAATTTTCATACAACTAAAACTATATTATACAACTTATCTATAAATTATCTACAATTTCTGTACATTATTTCTACTAAGTTATATACAATTACAATATATTACCACTTAAATATAATTTTTATATAATTTTGGTACAGTAGTTATATGAATAAAAGAAAAATAAAGAAACAACATGATACAATTTATCTATAATTTTTCTACAATTTCCGCGATATAATGTATGTCATGCCAAAACCAAGTCTAATCTTCACCAAAACCAAGTCTAATCTTCACCAAAACCCCTCAAAATTGATATATAAACTCCAACAATATTCTCAATTATTTACAACAATACCAAATCCAAATAAATAATAATTTTTAAAAATCCAAATTTAAATTAAAAGCTTCAAAGCTTTTTAATGGCTGTGAATGGTAAAATTGCTTCTCTTTTTTTTTTCTTTGCTTTGTATTACTGAAATTTGGACATAATTGCATTTGTTGTACAAGAATTGTAGAAGATTTAGTAATTTTTTATTTGTGAAATCAGAAAAAAAATTTGAAACAGAGTTTATCGAAAAAGCAGAGATGCTAAATTTGAAAAGAAACTAGCGAAGAAGATTAATATGCATGGTTTGCGTTGTGGAAGATCTGGAATGATCCTCAATTTTAGCATGTCTAAATAAGGAAGCCTACAGCTACATTGATTCCTTATTTAATTTATTTTCTATATTTTATAGAAATACTATTAGTATGAAGAGTATGCGATCTATGAACATATTTGGTAATATAACTTTTTACATAGTATAGTAACAAAAGAATTTTAATAAATTTTATATGTAGTATAAGAAGGTAAAAATCTCGATGTAAAAATCTCGTTAGGTTTGGAGATGATATTGTTTCAACTTGGGCTAGTTTCATTGTAGGTCCACATAATATGGGCCTATTTAATGGTAGACTGGGCTCGTGGTTTCGCGGTATCAGCTTTTTTCTAGTTCTGCGCTCGTTTGGCATCCACGTTTATGTTTGTTTCCTCTTATACATAATTACAACAATTGTTGAAGCATCCGTTACATGACTTTTGCAAATATTTTATTTTTCAACTTTCACACATATTTGTATTTGGAGTATTGAGTTAAGATTCTACGTAACACTATAATATGTTCAACCAGATTAACCTGCACAAAGGAAACTACTTCGCCCGAGAGGTGAGTCGATCTAAAATCAAGAGTCAATAAGTTTAGAATAAGTTTAATTTTTATTTTGTGTATATACTTTAAATTTATTTCTTCATATTCATACATAGCAACGTGTTAAGTTAAATATGTAGAACTCACCCTTCATTATCGACTAATTAAATCCGAGTACATGTTTCGGACCATATATAACTTTATAATAAGTATTCCATGTATGGGGTCGAATATGACCGATTATGTCCCTAAGCCAGCACGACCGACCGCTGAACATATGTGAGTCCTGACAGAAGGACGACTTAGGGGTAATAGGAGGGACGACCCCATAATCATGTCCGCTCCTCTATAGCATGTACTTTATTTCTTTCTTTTAGTGTTTATAGAAGGATCACCTACTATATAAAGGGGATTCATTCATTATTGGGGGGGGGGGGGGATTCATTCATTATTGGATATACATGCGCTCTCTCTCTCTCTCTTCTCTCTCTCATCTCTAAGATTATTTCACTCTCTTTCATCTCTCTAAGGTTATTACTGTCTCCCCTTTCTGTCACATACACTGTTGTTGCAAGAATCTATTATCAAAGATCATCTTAGAGTTTATTATTTTCGATTACGATTTACCCCCACATCTTTATTTATTGATTTGCTTAAAAAGTATTTAACAACTTTAGAGTCAAGCAATTTGGCGTCATCTGTGGGAATTTCGGTAGTTGAAATCATAGTTCATACCTAGGATATCAAATACAACAATCACTAACCTTCAGACTCCATAGAAACTAACAAATGGCAGAGAACGAATCAAGGCTGAAAATGATAGCAGATGTCTCTACCAACCTCATAGGCCCCCTCAACGAAGCGAATAGAGAAAATACCGCGAACGTAAAACCAAGTAGTATACCGGAGGGGGAGATCTCACCCTCTTCACTTGAAGATCTGGCGATTTTGCATGAAAGAGGGGCCTCTACATATGCAGCAAAGGAAACACCCCCAGTAGTAAAAAAACTACTAGAGAAATGATTGACAAACACTCTAAGTAGCATGCCCGAGAAACCACCTCAGGGAAATATCAAAGATTTGTCAATGGCAGAAATCGCTGCCACCACCGGTGAGCCCAGTGTTGTATGAACAAATAACGCCCACACCGATACCAACGCAAGCGATGATGCACTCGCAATCATCCTTAAGAAAATGGAAGAAATGGAGAACGAGAATAAAACGCTTCGTTATCAAATGAAAGAGCACCAGGAAAGGGTAGACAAGATACCTGACGCCCCTAAGCTACTGCCGAAATGCGATGTGGGAAGGTTCGTCAAGAAACTGTATAGTGAGGAAGCTGCCCCTCACCCGATCCCAAAAACCTTCAATATGACACCATACATGGAAATATATGACGGGACCACGGAACCGGAAGACCATCTGATCCATTATGTGACTGCCGTAAAAGGCAATGACTTATCAAAAGAACAAGTACCGCCCGTGCTGCTGAAAAAGTTTGGCAAAACTTTGACAGGAGGGGCATTAACATGGTACTCTTAACTATCTGCTAGATCAATATCAACGTTCGAAGAAATAGCAGACAATTTTACCACCATTCATGCAGGAGCAAAGAAGGCCAAATCTAGAGTTAATGATATCTTCACCATCACGCAAACAACTGGTGAAGGACTCAGGGACTTCTTGGCCCGATTCAACAGGGTAAGAATGGGACTGCCAAATGTATCAGAAGGAATGATGGTCGCAGCTTTCCAAAATAGGTTGAACAGAGACGGATGAAAAGCAACCCAGAAGCTGCTCAACCGACTCATGAAGTATCCCCCCACCATGTTGGAAGAGATTCATAATGCCTATTGCGGCGAAGCAAGAGCGGACGAAGATGATCTTAATGCTCCGACCTAATGACTAATGTCAGTACAATCAGAGGTAAGGAGGGATCGACGGAACGACGGGCAAAGGGAACAACTCCCACGCTTCAATAGAGAAAGGCATCAGCCTTATGTCAGAACTCCTAATCCGCCTCCTCCAAGGCATCCAGATGTCGCGCAGCGATAAGCCGCCCCGAATTGAAATGAATGAGGGTATGCCTCCATTATTATATTCTCATAAATTTTGTGTTTCCCCTTCAGAAATAGTGTACGCAGTGGAGAAGCTGGGCACAAAGGTACAGTGGCTACAAAAAATTAATTTAGATCCTAGTGCAAGGAGGTCGAATGTCCTATTCAAATTCCATAAGGAAAGAGGACACAAGACCGAAGATTACACAAGTCTACGATAGAAGGTGGTCAGAATGCTGCATTAGGATACCTGAAGGAGCTGCTCAGCGGAAAGGAAGGGCAAATTTTGCCAGCGAACGTGACCGATCCCAAGGACCACCAAAACCACCTTCTCTAACACGCACCATACAGATGATCATCGGTGGCGGTGACAACTCAGTAATCAACCATGTAAAGTTCACCACCACACAAAAGTTGAAGTGCACGACCGCTCACGAATGGTATGTTGACTTCAAAGATAGTATCACCTTCGATAAGTCTGACACCAACGGTTTGTCTTTCCTTCATTATGGTGCTTTAGTTATAACTTTATGCATTTCTAATACTGATGTGAAAAGAATCATAGTAGACAACGAAAGCGGTGCGTGTATTATCCACCAAAGAGTTCTCATGAAAATGAGGCTCGAAGATAAGACAATACCGCGTTGTATGACACTAACGGGTTTTAACCATCCAGTAGAGCGAACCTCCAGAGAGATATCACTGCTAGTCTTGACAGGAGGATTCACGCTAGAGACCACACTCCACATCATGAATAAGGAAGCGGCTTACAATGTCATCATAGTGCATTCAAGGATACACTCTATACAAGCTGTTCCCTCGAGTTTCTATCAATTAATCAAATTTCCCACCCCATGGGGATATTCAATAGGTGAGCCACGTACCGTGTAGGAATGCTACCAGATCGCCCAAGAGTATACACATACCAAACAACTGAAGGGAGCAAGTGCGGAAACATAACAATCAGCCATGCCGGGAACTAAAATCAACCTAACAACAGAGGTCATTAAGGACCTAGATATCGTAGAGGCTTGCAAAGGGACAGTCGATAACCTCAACCCGGTCTAGCTGGACGATACCAACAACTCAAAGATATCCTACATCGAGCACAACCTCTCTGACCCAAGTAAGTACCATGAATTATTAACTAACCATGTATATTTATTTGCCTTGCCGAGGAAACCAAAAGACATCACCACTTATAAGCTGAACATCGACCCACTCTATCCGCCCGTATGACAGATGAGAAGGAAAATCAATGCTGCAATAAACGAGGCAGTCAGTGAAGAAGTGGACAAATTACTAGCCAACAGTTCTATCATAGAATTGAAATACCCGTAATGGGTCGCTAATATGGTCATGGTTAAAAAGAAAAATGGTAAATGGAAAATGTACGTGGACTTTACCGATCTGAACAAGGCATGCCCAAAAGACTATTTCCCATTGCCCCACATTGACCAGCTGATCGATGCAATAGCAGGGGATGAACTGCTAAGTTTCTTGGATGCCTACTCCAGCTACAACCTGATCCTAATGGCTGAAGAGAATCAAGAGAAGATAACTTTCATCACCCACCAAGGGATGTACTACTATAAAGTGATGCATTTCAGACTTAAAAACATGGAAGCAACGTAGCAAAGATTGATCACCAAGATGTTCAAAGAATAGCTCGACAAGATAATAAAGTTTTATATCAATGACATGTTAGTAAAATCGTCAAAGAATGAGGACCATATCGATCATTTGAAAGAAGTCTTCGACATACTAAGGCAGTATAGGATAAAATTGAACCCAGAAAAATGCGCCTTTGGCGTGGCCTCGGGAAAATTCCTAGGATTTCTTATATCACAACGAGGTATCAAAGTCAAACCAGATCAAATCAAGGCCATAGACACGATACCTGAGGTTTTGAACAGCAAGAAATAGGTACAAAAACTGACGGGGCAGATAGCTGCCCTATCAAGGTTCAGCTCATGGTCCTCGGACAGATGCCACAAGTTCTTCAGCGTACTGAGGAAAGATCATGGGTTGCGATGGAATGAGGAATGCATCGAGGCCCTAAGGAAACTAAAAGCATATCTATCTTCGCTGCCATTTCTCGTCACAGCAAATCCGGGCGAGTGTTTACTGGTGAACCAGGTAGTATCCGAAGTTGTTGTCAGTGCCGTCTTGGTCCGCGAAAACAAAGGTACTCAATCCCATATTTATTATATAAGTAAAACTTTAATAGATGCCGAAACGAGGTACTCACACCTCGAGAAACTGGCTCTGTCATTGGTCGTAGGTTCACTGAAGCTTAGACCTTATTTTCAATGCCATCCCGTAAAAATAATAACAATCTTCCTTCTTAGAAGCGTCCTATATAAACCGTAATTCTCGGATTGGCTTGCCAAATGGGCCATAGAGCTCAGCGAGTATGAAATAACTTACCACACAAGAACCGCCATTAGATCGCAGGTGTTTGCCGACTTCAGCATGAGGATATTGCAAGAGGTGGAATAAGGGACCCTCCGCGCCTTTACCCACACTGACCTCTGGAATCTCTACACTAACGGCGCTATGAATGCCTCAGGATCGGGACTCGGACTTGTCCTCAAAATCCCCACAGGTGAAATAATTTGCCACTCCATATGATGCCCCAAGATGACAAATAATGAGGCCGAGTATGAGGCTGTGAGTGCAGGCATGACAGTGGCCATAAAATGCGGGGCCCGTCTACTCGTCCTCCACTACGAATCTCAACTCATAATAAAATAAGTCACTAGGACTTACCAAATCAAAGAACAAAGGCTATAAAAATACCAATCAGAAATCCATAAGTTGATGCCTGATTTCAACAAATGTCGTTTCGAGAAAATCCCCAGGGCACAAAATCTCGAGGCAGATCTTAGCCAAGCTGTCCACGGCCACCAAGAATATCAACAAATAAAGTATGGTCACCCTCCTCCATTCGGCCAACGACCATATCGAGGTATTCTCTATAAATCTAACTTGGGACTGGTGCAACCAGTTTGTATCCTATCTGCAGGATGGAACATTCCCACGCGACAAAATAGAAGCCAAGAAGCTGCGCGTACAAGCCGCCCGATACAATCTGATAAGTCATGACCTCTACAAGAGAACGATTGGTGGTCCCCTTACTAAGTGCCTCAGGCCGCATCAAACGAGACCAGTATTAGAAGAGGTGCATGAGGTCCATTACGACGCCCATATAGGAAATCATGCCCTCGTTTGATACCTCATCCGCGCCGGTTATTACTGGCCTACTATGAAAAAACAGGTAGAAAATTATGTGTGAAGATGCGAACAGTGCCAAAAGTACGCCCCCATGATACACCAAGTGGGGGATCTTCTCTATTCAGTCACCTCGCCATGGCCTTTCATAAAGTGGGGAATGAATATAATCGGTCCTCTGCTAGCATGATGAGGAAAAGTACGCTTTCTTTTAGTTTTGACTGACTATTTTTCCAAATGGGTGGAAGCCGGTGTGTACGCACAGATATACGAGAAAGAATTCATCGCCTTTATATGGAAAATGCCATTTCGGCATCCCTAATGAAATCAGCTGCGACAATGGCCCCTAGTTTATCGGTAGGAAGGCGATTGAGTTTTTCGAGAAATGGCACATTAAGCGGATACTCTCAACTTCGTATCATCCGTCGCTAACGGCCAAGCCGAGTCTTCCAACAAGACGATATTGAACATATTGAAAAAGAAGCTTGATGAAGCTAAAGAGCTATGGCCTAAATTACTACCTGAAGTATTATGGGCATACTGGACTAGGCCCAAATCCAGCATGAGAGAAATGCCGTACTCACTGGTCTACGGGACCGATGCAGTCATACCCGTCAAAATCGGGGAACCAGGCCTGAGATATTCCCATACCAGTGAGGCAGATAACTATGAAAGCATATTGCAAGATCTAGATGAAGTCGAAGAACAAAGAGACATGGCCCATATAAGAATGACAGCCCAAAAACTGCCAGTATAAACATATTACAACAAGAAAGCCAAAGTAAGATTGCTCAAAGTCGGTGACTACGTCCTTAAAGCCAAAACACTAGCATCGAAAGACCCTAATGAAGGAAAATTGGGGACCAACTGGGCGGACCATACAAAATCACAGCAGTGGCGAACAAAGGGGCATTCCAGCTAGAAATGATGGAGGAAAAAACACTCCAAAACAATTGGAACATCGCACACCTCATATACTTCCACTTCTGAAAGGCATCTCCTAAGTCGTACTCTTTTTCCCTGACCTGAGTTTTGTCAAAATTGGGTTTTCTCGGGAAGGTTTTTAACGAGGCGGCAAAGGGGATATCTGGTGGCTCCGAATCGCAAATTCATCATATCGGCTAGTCGACATGGTCCGCAGGCCAATATAATGAAGGGACTACACTAGTTATTCTCCATTATACGAACATGTCTCCATTGTATGTATATAAATCTCCATTGAACGAATAGAAATCTCCATTGAATGAACATAAACCTCCATCGAATGAACGGAAATCTCCATTGAATGAACAAGAGTCATTCTCCATTACACGAATAAGAGTTAATCTCTATTACACAAAGAAGAGTTAATCTCCATTCCACGACGGATACTACTTTGACGATAGTCGAGGCAACATCCTAATGGCCAAGGCCATCGATATCGGTTCGACCTCGTTTGAAACACGACGGATACTACTTCGATGACAGTCGAAGAAATATCCTAATGGCTAAGGCCATCGACATCTGTTCGACCTCATTTGATCCACGCCGGATACTACTTCGACAACAGTCGAAGCAATATCCTAATGGCTAATTCCATCGACATCGGTTTGACCTTATTCGAACCATGACGGATACTACTTCGACGACAGTCGAAGAAACATCCTAATGGCTAAGGCCATCCATATCGGTTTGACCTCGTTCGAACCACAACGGATACTATTTCGATGATAGTTGAAGTAACATCCTAATGGCTAAGGCAATCCACATTGGTTCGACCTTGTTCGAACCACGATGGATACTACTTCGACGATAATCGAAGCAACATCCTAATGGCTAAGGCCATCGACATCGGTTTGACCTTATTCGAACCACGACAGATACTACCTCGACGACAGTCAAAGAAATATACTAATGGCTAAGGCCATCCATATCGGTTCGACCTCGTTCGAACCACAACGGATACTACTTTGACGATAGTCAAAGTAACATCCTAATGGCTAAGGCCATCTACACCGGTTCGACCTCATTCGAACCACGATGGATACTACTTCGATGACAGTCAAAGAAAGATCCTAATGGCTAAGGCCATCAATATCAGTTTGACTTATTCGAAGCACGACAAATACTACATCGACGATAGTCGAAGCAACATCCTAATGGTCAAGGCCAACGACATCGGTTCGACCTCGTTCGAACTATGATGGATACTACTACGATGAGAGTCGAAGCAATATCCTAATGTCCAAGGCCATCGACATTGGTTCAACCTCGTTCAAACCACGACAAATACAACTTCGACGAAAGTCAAAGTAGCATTTTAATGGCTAAGGTCATCGACATCGGTTTGACCTCATTCAAACCATGACGGATACTACTTTGACAATAATCGAAGCAACATCCTAATGGCCAAGGTCATTAACATCAGTTTAACCTCGTTTAAACTACGATGGATACTACTTCGATGATAGGCAAAGCAATATCCTAATGGTCAAGGCCATTAACATTGGTTCAACCTCGTTCGAACCACTACAGATACTACTTTGAAGACAGTCGAAGCAATATCCTAATGGTCAATGAAATCAATATTGGGTTGACCTCATTCGAAGTATGACGGATACTACTTTGACGACAGTCAAAGAAACATCCTAATGGACAAGGCCATCGACATCGGTTCAACCTCGTTCAAACTACGATAGATATTACTTCGACGATAATCGAAGTAACATCCTAATGGCTAAGGACATTGACATCGGTTCGACCTCACTCAAACTAGGACGACCTTTTTAACGAACAACAAAAGCAACCTCTACAGAGGCTAAGTAATGCAAAAAGGAAACCAAAGGAGGGAAAAACAACAAGCGGACGAAACAATAAAAACAAAGTTTATATCATAGAAAAAAATATATTTACATTCGTCCCCACATACGGGCCCTAGTATATTTCACAAATACAAAAAATATATACAATTTTGTGGCTACTCCTCGCCCCATGGGTGATAAATATCATTATACCAAGAATTCGAGTCAAGACGATCGACGTCCTCGAAAGTACAACCTTCCCCATTAGGAGAGTCGGGATAGTACCCGGATGCTTCACGGGCAATGCAAGCCTCGCGCTGCCGTGCCTGAACTTCCTCTTCTGTCGCCTTGCCCTCGACATGAAGCTCTCTATACATGTCAAGTTTAGCCTCTGTAAAAATTCAAATCGCATACGCACTACGACGCACGCTCTGACCAGACGAGGGACGATGAGGGGGGATAAGAAAGGTGAACAACTTCGTCTAAGTTGGAGGAGCGACCTACCTAAGTCCACTAATTTCCGCCATCTTGGCTTCGAGTTCAGCGGTCAGGTCCGCTACTCTCTGATGAAGGTCGGCATTCTCCTCCGCCATCTTTCAACTCAGCTCGAGTTCATCATCTTTCGCTCTCTAGAGTGGCTCCAATTCGCTGTTACGGGCCACAGCTCTCATTAGCTAGTTGTCCGCCTCTTCCAGCTCAGTTCCCCTACACTCTAACTGGGCATGCCTATGCTCCAGCCCCTCACAGAACACTCGAAACTCAGGGTCATGCTGGTAGAGGTAGACTACTGCCCGATGCTTAGAGCGGTACTTTCGGTACTTCTTCAACATCTTTTCAAAGATGGCCACCCTTTTATGCTCACGACGCCCATATCCACCTCCAAAATGAGGGTCTGAAAAGAAATGCATAAACAAGCACGCTTCAGGTCAATCTTACAGTACACAAAAGAGAGAAGAATAACGATTTCCTATAAAACCATGCCGGAAACCATTCGTGACAACTCTGCATCACTCACGGTGCTGAGCGTCTCGCTTTCATGGGCGGCACAAAACAGAGTAAGGGCCGATAGATCCTGCTCACTATTCAGAAACAAGTTGTAAGCCCTCGGAATCACAGTACGGCAGTCGGACCCATCTATATTCATCTTCACATGAGTAAGGCCCTTCATGAACTCATCCACATCCTCCCCGGTGATGTGAAAGACTGATCCCCCAGCTTCTTTGACTGTTCCATCGATGTTGATCGATGACCCCCCCCCCCTCAATAACACATGTTGAACTAATACCAGGAGTATCACTCTTCTAATGGGCCGACCTCCTAGATAAAATAATGTCGGTCATTAATATAGGTCCGGGCGCCAATTGAGGCACCCCACTTCTTTCAACTTCGACGACCCTTGCCCATTTCAAGCCTCTTCCTTTCACTTTCCAAAGATTCCTCGCCATCGGAAGACTCGTCCGCGGAATGCAAGGTCAGAGACAATGATGTCGACCCCCTCACAACCGTAATCGTAGATGCGACCCCTTGCAAAGGAACTAGAGGGTAACTCATCGGACGGACTCGCATAATACATCATGAGTATCTGAGACAGCTTTGGACCGCATGGGAGTAGGGACTGGCACACTCTTCCTAGAATTACCTCAACCCATCGTCATAAAAAAAGTGAGTAGCGTTGTAAAATTTACAAAGCAAAATTAGAAATCTACCTGAAAGGGCTTTGGGTCCATAGAGATGCATGAAAGCAGGCGACGTGCGGGTCTCTTCTGCATAGGGAGCAAGTTAGCAACTCAACTCCTGAGACAGATGACGAGTCAGGGCAGATGAGCCATGGCTGCAATATAAAAGTTAAAATCGCAACAGTCACCAGTAACAAGGAACTTAACCAACTGCAATACTCATATTTCGAATTCCACTTCTCTGGGAATCTAGCAGGGTTAGCGACCACTTGCTCGGTCCTTATAAAAAAATATTTATGCTAGAACTCGCGACTAGCTCAGTCGTTGGTTTTGACGACCAACTTATTCGTACCACGGCTTCTTAAGTGCACCGTAGTCCCTCTCAGATAACCAGCACTGAACAATTGCAAAAGGTGATGGATTGAGACTTCACATCCGACCAACTCTGCATACTTGGTCAGTAGCCGAAGCACTTTCAGGGTACATGGCGTAAGTTGAGCCGGGCATACGTTATAGAATTGGCAGATCTCCTCCGCCAAAAGGAAAATAAGGAGGCCATAATCAATCAAAAAGGGATACTCGTAAAAGGTGCAATACCCTGTCCGGTGAACATCTATGTAACCTCTCCCCGCTGGAACCATCTCTACATGGGCGGGGATGCCATACTTCATACGTAGATCATTTAAATGGTTTTGCATCAATTCAGAAAACTCCAGAGTCGTCATGGGAGAGTCTTGGTTGAAATCACTCCGGGACAAGAGATGCTTCGGTAACAACACTTCCACCGTAAGAGGACTGATGTCCTCTTCCTCCTCCACATCTCAGCTATCGGAAGAGGGATGCACGTTTGATGGAGCAGCTTTGTCACGCCCCAAATCGAGGGACATGACCGGCGCCTGACCGGGTTGCCCCAGTCAAGCGGACCTGGGTGCCTTTCATTCCCACGCGTTACCCCTGTGATGACTGTTTCTCATTAACCAAATATATTACTAATCATAATTGATTTCACATTAAACAAATAAAATGATACGAGTGATTCATTAACAAGATTTCAACTTTTACAACGCCCGACATAACACCTTATATATATAAGACTGGAGTCCCACAGTTTACATGTCTACATAGCCTCTAGGATACAAAAGGGAAATACAATACTTGCCGGTAACAAGGCTCCGGCTATACCTTTCAAAACCAAAATGAAATCCAAACCGAAGTGGCAAGAACCACACAAGGCCCCGAGGAAGAAAGGGGCTCACCAAGACGGGCAGTGGAAGGAGAAGAATACTACCGCCGACGAGCTGAAGTGCCTGCTACTGATCCACCTACAATCATGACACGAATGTAGCGCCCCCGGCAAAAGGGACGTCAGTACACTTAAATTGTACTGGTATGTATGGACAAACTTTGTCCCAAGTAAACTCAAGCCATTAAATTACATCAACAATCAATTAAGCCAGCCAACCACGTTTCCACATTTTCCTCATTTCAAATAATTCTCACACAAAGCACTTTCCACGATCAACCAATTTAACAATAACCAATCAATCACGTAAAACACAAGTAGTCAAACAAAGGGGCAATCAGGTGCCCCACAGGTTGCAAACTCTCCTGCTGTCTCCTTTCACAATTTCACATTATTGATTTATGTATCAATTTTCAATAGCGATTTCGATCGCTTTCCATCCTTATTGCCCCCGACCACCCTTATTACCTCGGCCACCCTTATCACCCCAACCCACACCTTATTTCACCACGTTGCGGCGCGCGACACGACCCCGCCTTACAGTTGAAAACACAACAATTTCAAACAGCAGATAAGGTACTACACACAATTTCAACAAGTTCAAATAAGCAACTTGCACATTGTTTCATGTTCTCAATTACTTCTCAAGCCAATATCACAACCAAGTTACAATGTTTCCACATTCAATAATATTCACACATGTATATTCAACAATTTTCCATAATTCAAGTGTTTCATCTCTTTCCACAATAAACCAATTCTCAAGTGTTTCGATTTCTTTTCCACAAGGTGCCATATAGGCCATCATAATCATTATTCACAAATTCTTTACCCAATTCAACTCTCATTTACCTTTCGGTTCATATTTCTTACCACAACACTCATAGTTCAACAACAACTTTGAATATCCAACAACAACATCAATTAATCACATACAATTTCTCAAATCAACACATGCCAAACAATTTTACACATAAGGGCGATTTCACAAGAATCAAAATTAGCCATACATACCGGTGATGATTTTTCTTCCGTTAACCTTCTACTTTATGCTTACCCAAGATATCCTATTCTTGCCAACCTTGTTCTTGAAGACTCTTACTTCTACCCACTTCTTTTTACTAGAAATCAAGTTCAATAATCATGCATGAGTGTAAAAATTCTATTTTCAAAAGCTATTATATGCAAACCTCTCTTTACCCAATTAAAACCGAAAATCAAAGAAAATAGTTAGGGTTTTTACCTTGAAAATATTGGGGAAGTTGAATCCTTGCCCTAGAATCCCTTGGAATTAAGTAGTTGGAACAATCTTTGAAGATGAAGAACTTCTCTCTCTAAAAACCCTCTCTTCTCTCTCTAATTTCTGGTGAGATGATATGATAAAAATGAAGAAGAGGTGTGTTATATTAAAGAAGAGATCGGGTCAAAATGTTACAAAAACTGGGCCGGGGTCAAATATGCGGTCACTATGCGACCGCAGAGTCAACATGCGGTCCGCATAGTGGCCGCAGAATGGCTCAAAAATTACGCAGGCTCTGGAACGATTTGCGGTCACTATGCGGACCGCATGTCGATTCCGCGGTCGCAAAAGTGCACCGCAGATTGACATGCGATCGCATATCGACCGCACATTGGACACAATTTTGGGCAACTCTCTGGAACGATCTGCGGTCACTATGCGGACCGCATATTGATTCTGCGGTCGCAAAAGTGCACCGCAGATTGACATTTTTCTGGAAAAAATTTTATTCTACATTTTGAAACTTAAATCACTACCGCGGCTCGCAAGCTCGCCGCGAAGAATTCTACGCATTCCTAACACATCATTCGGACCATGACACCACATCTACTAGGTTTTATGCACAAAAATTTCACGGGGCCTTACAAGCTTCCGGGACCCTTTCATCGTGTCGGTGAGGTTTAGGCATGATCACGTTCGAAAAGAAATTGTACATAACACAATGAAGAAGAAAGAAGTTTTCGACCAAAGAAAGAATACCAGAGTGCAAAAATGGACACTGAAGGGTAGGAATGCTCTTACAAGTGATCAATGTTTGAATCAAGTTAAACTCTTCCCCTATTTATAAGGTTGGATGGCGTCAAAATCAAAGAGGCAGACTTTGAATCGGCGCGGGAAACTAAGCACCAGAACATATGTTCCTTGCCTCGAGAATACATGCAATAATGACGCATGCGAGCGCTGATGTCACACGGGGAAAGGCGTTTCATTTTGACGCTCTAACAATCATAATTACTGATCCTACCTGTCATGTCACTATTCCTTGACAAAGTCAAACTCTTCCAACGGAGGTACCGATTCCGCCCATCAAGGACGCATCTCGCTGCAATCCCGACGAGTAGAGGAACTAACTGTATGGGGTCGAATTTGACTGATCGCATCCCTAAGCCTGTACAACCGACCGCTGAATATATGTGAGTCCCGATAGAAGGACGACTTATGGGTAATAGGAGGGACGACTCCATAATCATGTCGGCCCCTCTATAGCATATATTTCATTTCTGCCTTTTAGTGTTTATCGAGGGATCCCCTGCTATATAAAGGGGACTCATTCATTATTGGGGGGATTCGTTCATTATTGGATATGCATGTTCTCTCTCTCTCATCTCTCTAAGATTATTTGACTCTCTTTCATCTCTCTAAGGCTATTAATGTCTCCCATTTCTCTCACATACACTGGTGTTGCAAGAATCTATTATCAAAGATCATCTTAGGGTTTTTTATTTTCGATTACGATTTACCCCATCATCTTTATGAATTAATTTGCTTAAAAAGTGTTTAACAACTTTTGAGTCAAACATTCTAATGTTATCCAAGCTTTACCATTGTTTCTTAATCTTTTTAGGAATAAAAATACGTATTTTTTTAAGAAATGAGCTATCCAAACACTTGCCGAACAGCGTTTGAATAACACATGATTAAAGTTGATGTTAAAAAAGCATATTTGAAAATTGTTATATTTTATAATTTCTTAAATCCATTCTTAGCCGTTTATGTAGATCATGAGACCATTTTATAATAATTCTACAATATCTTGAATCCCTGTCTGAACAGTTCTATGTAGATATTTTTATTTCCATTAAACAGGATTAAGATTAGTTAACGACTTATCTATTTGTCAAAACTTGAGACTCTAAAAAGTCAAGAGAGGAAATGACCTAATTAATCTCCTATACCACTAGCATAAATTGCCAACATTATCTGATGTGGAGTGTATATTCTGTTGACGGCATTTAATAAAAAAAAAAAAAAATCCTTAAGATTTCCTAATCTATGAAATATAAATACACAACCTGCGCATCTAACCAAACACAGAAACCTCATCCTCCCCCACCTAGCCTCTCAACTTAATTTGATGTGTAAAGGAAGAAAAGCAAAGTTGTTTCAGGTCATCACTATCTTTTCTTCTGTATATGCAACTCAATCAACATGAGCAAAGAGAAAGAAATAGTGATTGGTATTTCTGAAGATAAGCTGTCCCAAATGGTGAGAGATTTTATAGAATTAGATCATCATTTTGAAACTTTACAAGTTGATGAACTTGTTGATCATAATCCTACTACTTATCTTTCCTTACAGGTACCTACTATGTATAATTTCTCTATTGGAGTATTAATTTTAAGTCTTCTTTTCCACCCCATCTAATTTTGACTTGTTATTTGTTAGGATATTCTTGAGAATGTTACAGATGCTGAAACAGAGATTCTTGGGAAAATCTTGTTTTACTGGAGAAACATGGTTAATAATAATATGGAGCCTAAACACTTAAGGCAATGGATTGTCAATAGATTAAGAATGGATCATTATGAAGCTTCTCTTTGTAAAACTTCTTGGATCACCACTTTTGGTCGTCCTTCAGGTACTATTCTACCACCAAAATATATGAATATTACTTTTTGTGAATAAACATCGGTGAAATATTGAAAAAAATGTTTTAATGATGTTTATTCTCGTTCGATTTGAACTTTAACGTACTTTTTTAACTTCAGGTCCTTCTTTTTTGTAACTTTATGTATTGTCCAAATGCCTAGTTAAGTAACCCCTTTTCTTTTTTGCTGATTTATGTTTTGTTTTTGGATTTGTGGGTTTTGAAGCATTTAAATTTACAGGTGATTATGAATACATAGATGTGATGATGAAAGAAAGAAATGGATCAGAGGGAAGAGTGAGACTAATAGTGGATATGGATTTTAGGTCACAGTTTGAGTTGGCTAGGCCTACACAAGCTTACCAAGATCTTTCAAATTCTCTTCCTTCAATATTTGTTGGTACTGAGGAGAAACTCAATGACATTATATCTTTGCTTTGTGCTGCTGCCAAACAGTCCCTTAAGGAGAAAGGCCTTCATGTTCCTCCTTGGAGAAAAGCTAGCTATATGCACTCCAAATGGCTCTCTCATAATTGCAAGAAAATCCCTTTGTTTGCACCACTCTGCATATGATCATTTAAGGTCTACAAATTTAGAAAGAGAGCTAATTAATGGTAGAAATTAAGTGTTTTTTTTTTCTATTTTCTTCTTTAGGTTACATACTATAGTTTATATTGTATATTGTCAAAGCTCTATTTCCTCCTGGCTTGTTATGAGCATTACAAGTGCTTGGAGAATTTTGTTGGTGCGCTAATTATAATATAATTAATTAATGGTCTTTTGACTCTATGTTTGGTATATCAATTTTTTTTGTCATGAGTATGTTATTCATTATATTGCTTTTGTTCCTCCTTTTTAACATAATTTCTGTAAGCAAATAAATTTTTTAACTATAATTTTCTTCCATAGAAACAACCTCTCTATTCCAGGTAAGGATAATATATACATACATACTACCATTTCCATACCCCACTAAGTAAGATTATACTTTGTTGTTGTTGTTGTTGTTTGTCCTGTGTCTCTTTTGGTATATTTCTGTGACACTTAATTTTTGATCATAACAATTTTTCTTTAAGTGTTAAAATAGGATTAAATGAACTGATAAATAAGATTCTTTCTAATAGTGAGCCTACTTTGACTATTTAACATTTTACACATCTAATGACGACTTTTATACTATCAGAGGAAAGTCTTAGGGCCCATTTAGCCATAAAAAAAATATTTCTTTTCTTCGAAAAAATTTAAAAACTCCAAAAAGTTAATTTTTTAAAGTTTTCATTTTAGATCACTTAATGTTTTTTTAAAATAACCTATATTCATATCCGAACACAATTCTAATTTTAAATGCTATTTTCAGTTGAAAATTTTTTCTAGTTTTTTCTGAAAGTTTACACTTCTTATGTCCAAATGCCCATTTAAAAAACCATAATTCAAGTTTGAGAATTGAATTAGATCTTTGAGGGAATATTTCTAACGTATTATATTCGGACCTCAAGTTTGCGTAAGCATTTAATATTTTATTTTCGAATAGTGGCGGGGCTAGAATTTTCATTAAAAAGGGTGTCAAAATATATAAAAGTAAACATACCAAAAAAAATAAGGGGAGTCAATACATATTATATATACATATAATTTATTTTTTTACCTATCTCCACAATATATTTCTCTATTTTGTCGTCCTTGTTATAAGTGGGCAGCAAATAATACAAGCTTAGAGCCTTAGATCGAGAACGAGAATGCCTTTGCCTTAGGGATATTGGTATATTGCTTATACACTTTGTATTAAGGAAATTATATTACTAGCTAGCTTAGATCGACATTAATGCCTTTCGTGGAACTTTAGTTCGTATTAGCCATAAGGATATTTTCTTATACTATAGTATAATTGTTTTTCCACTGAATGGGAATCAGGATGATTTGTACTTTCCCTGAAAATATGGAAATGAATATTATTTAAATATTAATAACACTAAATTAATTAATGCGTCCACCAGTAGACAATAGTACAAGGGATAAGAGAGAGGGAAAGAAGGGATTACTTGGCTTACAAGTCATAATTAAACAATACTAAGATAAAGAAAAGATTCCCAAGTTATTTTCTAGGTTGTCCAACTTCAACACTTGTAATTAATGTGTAAGTAAGGGTTAGCAATTTTCCTGTTTGAGATTCAAGCACATTAATGAAAGTAACATCTAACAAATCATCAATTCAAAAGTGATTTTTTTCTTCATATACAACACTTCAAATTTATTTACCAAAATTATTTAAATTTTATATATTATCCGTCCTAAACAAATTTTTCATACAATTCAATATCAGTGTTTTAAATTAGGCAAATTTTGCTTGGAAAAGAGCATAACTGAAGAGAACGAAGTCCAAATTATTCTTCTATTTAATTAAGATTTTTTCCAATTGTGTGTTACCTATGTTAAGCCATAATTAACACAACACTTCTCTCTCTTTGCCATGTCCCTCCTATATAGAAACCAATATCAGTTTTTCATTTTTAGGTTATGCCAACAACATGTTGTCACTTGAAATGGAAGCTGATAAGTTTGAGAGGAAATAAGAACAATCCCAGGTAGAGAGAGAGAGAAAAGTAGTCTGTATTGCTTTGACCGAAAGTATAAAATAAAATAATTAGTTATTACACTTGTACATCTTCAACTATTTATAATACTACTACTATACCTCAAATTATACAACTAATTAACTAACCAACTAATACTCTCTACAACTAATTATGTACAACTACAATTGCGTATGTACAATATCTATTGCGATGATTCATTTCTACATTCTCCCTCAAGTTGGGTGGTGAGAAAATATTTGTCATTCCTAACTTTTAAACCATTTCGCTGTGCAATTGCTTTCCAAGTGCCTTAGTATGTTTGAGATTTGGTTCCTGCTTGGGATACATGTTGTTTTAATCAATCCTTGTTACAACTTTTCTCTAATAAAGTGGAAATCAAATTCTATGTGTTTCGTGCACGTATGATACATTGGGTTGGATGCAATCCATAAGGCTGCTTTGTTCATAATGAAGCTCCATACATAAGTCAACCTTCATTCCCAACTCTTCTAATAGACCATGCACTCACACTAACTCTGTTACAGTAGTGACCATACTTCTATACTCAACATCTACTGAACTCCTAGACACAATACTCTATTTCTTGGAGTTCTGTGAGATAATAGAATTGCGATGGCCCAAAAGGTCAGCTTGAATTTTAGAACCTAATTCGGTGTTTCGAAGCCTTCAAAATCTTATTTTATTTCTCTTAGATTTGCATGCACAGCCGAGGCGCATTTTCGAAAAGCTTTTATGTAAAAATTCGAGAAAAAATAATAATGTTTGCCTTTAAAAGTTGATTTAGTTGACTTCGGTCAATATTTTGAGCGAACAAACCCAGACTCGTATTTTGACAGTTCATATAGGTCCGTACTGAAATATGGAACCTGGGCGTATGCCCGAAACCGGAATTGGAGGTCTCTAGCCCGAGTATGAATTTTTGCTTAAAATTATAAGTCTGAAAATCTAATGGTTTAAAGAATTTGATTAATGTTTGATCTCATTGGTATCGGGATCATACTTTGATTTCGAAGCCTGGTACATATTTAATATAATATTTAAGTCATGTCTGTAAAATTTGGTAAAAATCGGGATTGATTTAACGCGGCTCGGGCATCCGGCTGAGAAAAGAGAAATTTCAAGGTGTTCTTAAAAATGTCATGTGATTCGGTGCTAAATTTGTAGTTCTAGATGTTATTTTGGAGATTTGATCGTGCGAGCAAGTTGGTCTGATGTTTTAACACTTCTTTGCATGTTTGGTTCGGCTTCCCGATGACTCAGCTGAGTTTCAAATAGGCTGCGGGGTGTTTTGAACTTAAAAGTTTTTGCTTGTATAACTGAACCTGTTGCAGGTCTCAGATCTCGCATTTACGAGATCATGCATCACATTTGCGAACCTTGTAGGTTCCGTATTTGCAAGGCTCGCATGGCAAATGTGAAGGGTATTTGGGCCAAGCAGACCTCACAATTGCGAGGAATTCTTCGCTTTTGCGAAGTGAGGTTGGGAAGGTAGTGATAGCAAATGCAATCTTTTTGTTGCATTTGCGGGGAGCAAAGTTCACAATTGCAAAAGAAGTCGAGTTATGAAGGACCTTGCATTTGCGATTGTACCTTCGCATTTGCGAGCTTCGCATTTGAGAAGTTCAGGTGATAAATGCGACATCTGCAGCTGTGTAAACGGGACTTGGACGGGATTTTTGCTCATTTTTCATGTCTTTAAAAAACAAGAAACTCTCCAGGCGATATTCCATGGACCATTTCTTCCCCAAATCATAGGTAATTGATTCATAACTCATTTCTTTCAATCTTCAACCTAGAAATTGAGATTTTCAAGGTGGAATTGGGATTTTTGGGTAGAAGCTAGATATTTCAAAATTTGGGGATTTAGACCTCAAAGGTCGGATTCTAAAATCAATTGTATATCCGAGATCGGGGTAAATGGGTAATCGGATTTTGATTTGAATTTTGGGTTTAGACCAAGTGGGCCCAGGTGTTGACTTTTGTCAAAATGGCTTAAATTAAATTCCTTGCTATCATGGGTAGTTCCTAAGGCTTAAATTGAATTATTTGGTAGGTAATTTGCTAGATTCTATTGGTTTGGATGCTTACGTGAAGGAAAAAATGGTGACTGAGTTTTGAGATTGGCCGTGGGAGTGAGGTAAGTCATGACTAACCTTAGCTTGAGAGATTAGGTAATATTTTCTTGCTTGATATATGTTTGGATAATGACTATAATGTATAGGTAAAGTGACAAGTATCTATACGTTGTTGTTGTGTCATAGCATGTGAGTGAGTCTTATTCTTGTAAATGTTGTATTCTGATTATATTATTTATGTTTAGATTAGTTATTCGATGAGTTGAGCAATTTCTTATCATGTTTTAGTGAATTATGTATTGATGGAGTTTTTACTCAAAGTTGAGATTGATATTGTGGAACTACATGTTGGTGTAAGACTTGTTGTTGTCATTTCTATCTCCCTATTATTGTTGTCTCTTCTTTTGGTGAGGTAGAGTAATAAAGCACGAAGGGTGATACCATGCACGTTTCTATTACTTATATGGTGAGGTAGAGTAATAAAGCACGAAGGGTAATGTCGTGCACGTGTCTATTATTCATATGGTGAGGTTGAGGTTGAGTGACAAAGCATGAAAGGTGTTGCCGTGTACGTTTCTATTATTAATAATCTAGTGATATTGAGAGTAAAAATACGAAGGGTGATGCCGCGCATTTTTTGTTTACTATATTTACTGGTTATTACCGGTTCAAAGTGTACTAGTTATTTAATTCCTCTACTACAGTGATTCTTTATATTGGTACCCCCTTATAATGTTTTCCCCTATTGTTAATTTCTGCTTAGCTTTTATTAGTTGTTATTTCTGCTAGCATGTTGTTTAACTGTAGAGGTTTATGTATGTTACTTGTGCTAGCATCGTCACTACTTCGCTGAGGTTAGGCTCGGCACTTACTAGTATATGGGATCGGTTATACTGATACTGCACTCTGCACTTTCTGTGTAGATTCTGGTACTCAATTGTGTTGACCTGAGTTGAGTTGCTGCCTTCAGACCCATGGGAGTCCCAGTTAAATCTGTCGGCATTTGCAGACCCTGGAGTCCCCTTCTAGTTATTCCAGTTTTTTGTTTCTTTCTTTCAGCTAGTATTTGTGGTGACTCTTAGATGTTCGTTAATTTTTATGCCAGATTTTGGGTAGTCGTGTATAAGTACTTGGGTTATTATGAAATTCTACACTCCTTTAATTTATTTTTTTTATTATTTACGAAATTGGTTAGCGGTTAGCATATTAAATCTCTATTTGTTGGCTTGCCTAACATCTGAAATGTTAGGCGCCATCATGACCCCGACGATGGGAAATCTGGTTCGTGACAAGTTAGTATCATAGCACTAGGTTCCTAGGTCTCACAATTCACGAACAAGTTAGGCCGAGTCCGAGGGATCGGTACAGAGGCATCTATGGTTATCCTCTAGAGGCTATAAAGTTTAGGAACAATTTCACTTTTATTCTTCTCTATCGTGCGATTTGATCTCTCAATGCAAACTGAACTCTCTACTCTTGTTCTTTCATAGATGGCGATAACATGTACCGCTACTTTAGTTGAGCAACAGCCAGAGCCCCCAATGACAGCTCCAACGAGGGGTAGAGGACAAGGCCGAAGCCGTGATAGAAGCCGAAATAGGGGCAGGTCTCAGCTTAGAGCTCGAGCAGCAGTACCAACGGAGGAGCCTCAGGTAGAGTTTGATGAGGAGGCTCCACCTAAGATTGTTCCAACAGGGTCAACTCAGGTTACAGAGGAGTTTATCGTTACACTGATACTTCGGGATGCTTTGGTCCATCTAGTAGGCCTTATGGAGAACGTTGCCCAGGCAGATACATTTTCTGTAGCACCAGCTGTATCTCACGTTCGGAGATGAGCCCAGACTCCTGCTACTTACACTCCGGAGCAGATGAGTCCCCAGTTTCAAACTCTAACAGTTCAGCAAGTTGGGGTTCCGCTGGGTGTTGCAGCACAGACTGACGATGGATCATATATGTCTTCTAAGGCTTTGTGGAGATTGGATAGGTTTACCATTATTTTCGCCACTCACTATAGCGGTACATTTTCAGAGGATCCGCAGGACTATCTGGACAGTTATCATGAGGTGTTACGTAATATGGGGATAGTGGAGACCAATGGGGTTTACTTTTCTGCCTTTCATTTTTCAGATTCTGCCAAGAAATGGTGGAGGAAATTTTTGTTTGGCCAGACCAGCTGGGTCGCCTTTTGACTTGGGACCAGTTCTCTTAACTATTTCTCGAGAAGTTCCTTCATATTACACCGAGAGAGGAATATTTGTAATACTACTACTATGTCTCAACTTATACATTAATTAGCTAGCCAACTAACTCTCTTTACAACTAACTCTGTGCAACTACAATTGCCTATGTACAAAAGCTACTGCTCTGATCAATTTCTACATGTTGCTTCCATCGTTTCCAACTTTAGCGCCATCATTAAGAATCAAAATATTGAAGCGCAACTCCAAAAAAATTAGAAAAAATGAATTAGTGCACATGAGTCAATTTAGAATTCATTCTCTGTTTTTCTTGTTTTTTTAACAAATAGAGTAAGAAAAGAACAATGTACGGTATAACAACATAAAAATTTAAAATAAATTTCATACAAATTTAATATATCTACAATAACATACATACTAAAAATAAGTTTCATATAACTAATTTTATAGTATACAACTTATCTACACTTTCATATATTATTCTTACCCGTTAAATGCAACTATAACATCATACAAATTAAATAAAATTTTCATACGATATGTCTTTTGTATATGATTTGTATATATTTTATATGTAATGTATTTTTCTTCCTTTCTGAAAGTCCAACCAAAACTTCTTCTCTTAATAAAATTTTAATACATATTAATAACTTTATGTAAAAAAATAGTATTTATAACTTAAATATAAATTTCATACAACGACTCGTAAAGTATACAACTAATACCCAACTTTCATGTAACATTCAAAAATAATAACTACAAATAAATACAACCAAATACAAGTTTCATACAACTATTATACAATTTTATATGTATATTGTATGTCAGACAACTATTATACAATATGTATATTGTTTGTCTTCGCCGTCGTCGTCGAATTTCAGTCTAAAATTCCAGTAAAAATCAAATCTAATCTTCACCAAACACCATCAAAATCGAGATATAAACTCCATATAATATTCTCAATCATTTGCAGTAACACCTAATTCGAAAAATAATAATTTTTTTTAAATTTCGAATTTAAATTTAATGCTTCAAATTTTTTTAGTGGATGTCAATGGTGGAAAGTCAAACACTTTCAAAATTTATTGATTAACAATTTTAATTTGAATAATCGAACTAAAAAATTAGTATCCATATGTTGATAGCCTGCCATCGGAACTCCAACAAGAAACGAGGAAGTCCAGAAAAGATCCAAACTCCAAGCGTGGTAAAATTTAGATCGAAAAAAAAATAAATCCCTTTCTTTGCCATTGTTGGAGAAAATCATGAGCTTTAGAAGAATTGTTTTTGTAGAATCGATGTAGAAAGACGGTTGATTTCAAAGAGCGGAAGACGAAATGTCACGACCCGTATTTTTTACCATCGGGAGTCATGATGGCGCCTACTATCGGAGCAAGGCAAGACAAACCTTTTACACATTCGCGGATTTCACCTCAACAAGAACAATTTAAATATAATGAGTCGTTTGAATTAAAGCGGAATTCTTTAAAACATATATAACTAAGAAACCTAAAATGCGAAAGTTTAACATTTCTCTACCGACGACTGGTGTCGCTATCTCACGAACTACTAAAGAGTGCTATAAACAAGTCTAAATAGAAATACATAAATGTCTGTCTTGGTACAATGAAAACAAATTGAAAACATATAAAGGGACTCCGGCCTGCGAACGCCAGCTAGGCTACCTCATAAGTCCCTGGACTGAAGTCATCTCCCAATCAATATCCTATTGTTGTGGTCCAAAAGCTGGTCCGTTACCGTGATCTGTGCAAAAAAGCACAGAAGTATAGCATCAGCACAACCGACCCCATGTGCTGGTAAGTGCCTGGCCTAACCCCGGCGAAGAAGTGACGAGGCTAGACAGGACTACCAAACCAACTTGTGCAGTTCAGTATATATATATATATATATATATATAAAAAAAAAGGAAAGAATACAGAAAATTAGACAGTTAAGAGGGAGGGGAGCATACTATGAGGGAAATACAGTCCGGATATAAGGTCAATAATTTAAGTAAGAAATAGGGAAATAACAATAATTAATGAGAACAGGAAAATTAAAAGTTGCACGGCATTAACCTTCATGCTTTTACTCTCATTTTTACGAAAAGCAATCAAGTAAAGTGCACGACATCAACCTTCGTGCTTTCACTCACATAACTCTCAAATCAGGGCACGAAATGATCCTTTGTACAATAGTAATCAAATCAGAGCACGGAATGTTCCTTCGTGCATAAATAATCAAAACATGGCACAGAATGACCGTTCGTGCAAACATACTCAAAACATGGCACGGAATGACCCTTCGCGCAAATATAATCAAAATATGGCACGGAATGACCCTTTGTACACTATCATTCTTCCTCACCCAAACAGTAATCACAACCAAACATGGCGAAGGGATAAACAAATAATAAGAAATATCCCGGCAAAGGAAAAATATAATTAAACAGCTAAATCCTGGCAAGGGAGAAAAAACAATAACTTTCACATCCCGGCAAGGGAGATAATCAATATTCTCAAACCATCCCTGCAAGGGATTAATCATATCTCTTTCTGTTTCCTTCATTTCTTACCCAATAATTTTTTTATTGTTCGAGTCAATGCTCCAAGAATTTACAATTCATAATCAATCCTCATACACTTTGTCACGACCCGGATTTCCCACCATCGGGAGTTGTGATGGCGCCTACTAGTGGAAGCTAGGCAAGCCAAATATTACTTACATTTCCATTAGTTACCAAACTCTTATTAAGACTTTAAAATTAAAAACATATGAATTACAGCGGAATAATTAAACTTAGCGGAAGACTTAGTCAATCTTATCAAATATGATAAAGAAATCCAAACACGATACTCTACCCAAGACTGGTGTCACAATACTCACGAACTTCTAAGAATAGTACACACAATTGTCTGAAAGAAATATAAGCTGTTTATCTCGAATACATGAGATAACAGAATGAAATACATAGATAGAAGAGACAACGGGTCCTGCGGACGCCTGCAAGGCTACCTCGTAGTCTCAGTAGTCGGAATATCCACAATCGTGCTACTGCCGCTACTGCTGTCCGTAACCTGTATCTGCGCAAAAGAGCGCAGAGTGTAGTATCAGCACAACCGACCCCATGTGCTGGTAAGTGCCTGGCCAATCCCGGCGAAGTAGTGACGAGACTAAGGCCAGTCACTCATATAAACCTGTAGAGTTGAAATATATATACATATATACAACAGTAGAAAACATTATCGAACGTTTATAAGGAAAGACTCTACTCTGAAATAACAGCCAGTAACTCATAATATCCTAGAGTAATCTAGTCAACAGAATAAATCTTACTTTCATGTCTCAATTCATTTTTTTTCATTTCATATCTTGTGGTAGGCGTACCACCCGCTCCCAAATGTAACAATAAGTTATACTTTGTGGTCGGCGTACCACCCCCTCCCAAATATATCAATAGGCTTTTCATATCTCGTGGTAGGCGTACCACCCGCTCCCAAATGTAACAATAAGCTTTTTATATCTTGTGGTAGGCGTACCACCCGCTCCCAAATGTAACAATAGGCTATCGGCAACTATGGCCAATGCCAAGATTCAAATCACTTTGTGGTCGGCGTGCCACACGATCCCATTTCTTATCATAAACGTGGTCGGCGTGCCACACGATCCCATTTCTTTAATATATAAGTGGTCGGCACGCCACACGATCTCATTTCTTATCATAAACGTGGTCGGCGTGCCACACGATCCCATTTCTTTAATATATATATTACCGGCAATAAGCCAATAATCTTTGATCAACAGTGAATATATAAAAGTACTACCGGTATTAAACCAATAATCTTTATTTCAACAATATTGATATTACCGGTGTAAAAACCAATAAATGACAATAAATCAACGATACATCCCGTTACCGGTGTAATACCAATAACTCTTAATCAACAATTTATATGTACTTTACCGATATAAAACCAATAATAATCTCCCTTCACATAATCACTTAGGATTAATAAGAATTTAATCCATTTTTAAGACTCACGGTCATGCTCGACCCCCCCTCCCCAACGTATAGATACTCATCACCATGCCTATACGTCGGACCCCACATATCACAATTTACACATAAAGTCAATTCCTATTCCCTCAAGCTAGGATAGAACAAACACTTACCCCGAAAGTTTACGAACAATTCAATCCGTGGAAATGACTTTTCTTTTCAAATTCGGCTCCAATCCAATCGTATCTATACACAATTAATTTAATATCATCAATACTACTCAATAACTAATTCATAAGGCCAATTTCAACTTTTACAACATTCTGCCCGGAATAGTGAATTTCGACCCCGGGCCCACATGGTCGGAACTCGGAGTTCGGACCAAAATCCGGTTACCCATCCCCCCACGAGTTCAAGTATATGATTTGTTTCAAAATCGGACCTCAATTCGAGGTCCAATTACCCAATTCACGAAAAACCCTATATTCTACTAAAAACAAGAAATTGTACCATGAAACTTTTGATTTCTATTGAAAAACATGTTTAATGATGTTAGGAATCGAAAGAATTAAGTAAAAAGTGACTTACAACTGCTTTGAAGAAGAGGGAGTTCGTGAAAAATCGCCAATGGGTGTTTTTGGGTTGTGAAATGTGAAAATGAAGCTGGAAATCGTGATTTACAAGTCTCTGTGTTTGCATTTGCGAGCAGGCGTTCGCAATTGCGAATCCCGACCAAATTATGGAGTTTGAAAAATAAGCTAAGGCTGGGAAGTTCATATTTGCGAACTTTTGTTCGCATTTGCGAAGCCAAGACAAAACTGGGAAGTTCGCATTTGCGAACTTTTGTTCGCATTTGCGAACACAGGCAAAATATGGGAAGTTCGCATTTGCGAACTTTTGTTCGCATTTGCGAACACATGCAGGATATTGGGAAGTTCGCATTTGCGAACTTTTGTTCGCATTTGCGACTTCGCATTTGCTAACATTTGTTCGCATTTGCGAACTTTGCAGACCAGGTGCTGACATCAACTTTCTAACATGAAAAATTGATCTCGTGGCCTATCCAAACTTCACCCGAGCCCTCGGGGCTCCAAACCAAATATGCACACTGACTTAAAAACATCATACGAACTTGCTCGCGCGATCAAATCGCCAAAATCACATCGTTTTCATCAAATCAAGCCTCAAGTTCATGATTTTTATACTTTTGGTTTTCAAAACTTACAAACTTGGAACTCAAGGTCCAAAACATATCAAACGACATCCGAATGTCACCAAACTTTGCAGAAAGCACATATATAATATTTAAGACTTGTACCGGGCGTGGGAACCAAAATATGAGCCCGATACCAAGGTCGATTAATTCATTTTCCTTTAATAATTACATCAAAAATAATTTCACAGAAAAATTCATAACTTGGGCTCTAGGCCTCAGAATTCGACTCCGGACGCATGTCCAAGTCCCATATTTTCCTACGGACCTTTCGGGACCATCCAATCTCGTGTCCGGGTCCGTTTACCAAAAATGTTGACCGAAGTCAACCATATCAGTATCAATATTATTTTTCTCCAAATTTCTCATAGAATTCATATTTTCTATCACAAAAATTTTCCAGCTTCGCGCCCGAACTATGCACGCAAATCGAGGCAACTATAAATGAGGTTTTCAAGACCTCCGAAGCTCGAAATGATTAATAAAACAAGTGATGACCCTTTGGGTCGTCACATTCTCCACCTCTAAAACAACCGTTCGTCCTCGAACGAACAAAAGAAAGAAGTACCTAAGTCATGGAATAGATGAGGATATCGGCTCCGCATGTTAGACTCGGACTCCCAGGTCGATGCCTCAGGAGGCTGACCCATCCAATGAACTCGCATAGAAGGAAAACTCTTCGACCTCAACTATCGAACCTACCGATCTAGAATAGCTACCGGCTCCTCCTTATTGGACAGATCTTTGTCCAATTGGACAGTGCTAAAATCTAACACGTGCGATGGATCGCCGTGATATTTTTGAAGGATGGACACATGAAACACTGAATGCACAACTGATAAGCTAGGTGGCAAGGCAAGTTTATATGCCACATCTCCCACATGATCAAGAATCTCGAGTGGGCCAACAAACCTAGGGCTAAGTTTGCCCTACTTTCCAAATCTCATCACGCCCTTCATAGGCAACACTCGGAGCAATACTCGCTCCCCAATCATGAAAGTTATATCTCGAACCTTGTGATCTGCATAGCTCTTTTGTCTAGACTGAGCAGTGCGAAGCCTATCTTGAATAATCTTGACCTTATCTAAGGCCTTCTAAAATAAATCTGTACCGAATAACCGAGTTTCTCCCGGTTCAAACCATCCAACCGGAGAACGACACCGCCTACCGTAAAACGCTTCATAAGGAGCCATCTGGATGCTCGACTGATAACTATTATTATAAGAAAACTCTGCCAAAGGCGGAAATTGATCCCATGAACCTCCAAAATCATTAACACACGCCCGAAGCATATTTTCCAGTATATGAATAGTCCTCTTGGACTAACCATCCGTCTGGGGATGAATGGTTGTACTTAGCTGATCTTGCATGCCCAACTCTCGTTGAACCGCCTTCTAGAAATGTGAGGTAAACTGTGCACCTCGATCTGAAATAATAGAGATAGGCACACCATTTGAACGAACTCCCTGATATAAATCCCAACTAACCTCTCGGATGAATAGGTAGTGGCAATAGGAATAAAATGAGCTGACTTGGTCAGCCTATCTGCCATCACCCAAACAGCATCAAACTTCTTCCGAATCATCGGAAGTCCATAAATGAAGTCCATCGACATTTGGCACACAAATGCGCCCTTGCATCCTTAGGATCCCATCAGCATCTAAGGTGACATGTTTAGCACCTCCTCGCTGAACCATGTCTCTAAGGTCACATAAATATGAATCATTATATTGTTGATCGTGGATATGCTCCAATAATGAAGAGCGAGCGATCGCACAAGCTAGTGCTCGACTAGGCTCAGAAATATCCAACCTCACAAATTGATTGGCCAATGACTGAACATCCAAAGCAATTGGCCTCTGATTGACTGGAATATAAGCAAGACTGCCCATACCGGCTGACTTCCTACTCAAAGCGTCAGCCACCACGTTTGCTCTTTCCCTGATGATATAAAAAGGTGACATCATAATCTTTCCGCAATTCCAGCCACCTTCTCTGCCTCAAATTCAACTCTTTTTGTTTAAACAAATACTGAAGACTCTTATGATCGGTGTATACTTCACATACTACACCATACAATTAATTCCTCCAGATCTTTAATGCGTGAATAATCGCCTCCAATTCTAGATCATGCACTGGGTAATTCTTTTCATGAATTTTCAACTGTCTCGAAGCATAGGCAATAACCTTTCCATCCTGCATTAACACTGCACCAAGCCCAATACGGGAAGCATCACAATAATCAGTATAAGGTCCCGTATCTGTGGGTAAAATCAATACCGGTGCTGTGGTCAAGGATGTCTTGAGCTTTTGAAAGCTCGCCTCACATCCATCGGACCATTCAAATTGAACACCTTTCTGTGTCAATCTGGTCAGTGGGGTTGCAATAGATGAAAATCCCTCCACGAATCGCCGATAATAACCCGCTAATCCCAAGAAACTCCGAATCTCTGTGGCTGATGTCGGTCTAGGCCAGTTCTTGACTGCCTCAATCTTCTTCGGATCAACCCGAATACTTGTTGCCGTCACAATATGACCCAGGAATGCAACTGAACTTGGCCAAAATTCATACTTTGAAAATTTTGCATCTAGTTGGCTATCTTTCAGAGTCTGCAAGGCCACTCTGAGATGTTGCGCATGCTCCTCCTGACTGCGGGAGTAGGTCAATATGGAAACAATGAAGACTACAACGAACAAGTCTAAATAAGGCACGAACACCTCATGCGTATGCACATATCCATGACTCTGAAGTCTGGCCATAAGAGTTGTTCTTAAATTACAACATTGTCAATTAACCCCGTTATCAAATATCTTATTCCAAAACTCCCACTTTACTCACAGTGAGGTTTGGAAACCTCATGATTACTTTCTCGAATTAATGCGTCATATTTATCCTTACCTGGTGCTCATCTCAAAGTCTAAAACTCAACGGTCATAAAATGGAAACGGCTAAATATGAATAGAAACTGTGCAAGGATTGTCAAATAATCCTAACATGCATGGCTCAAATTTAGGATATTATGCTAGATTTTTATTTTCCAAAAAGGGAAAATTTTAAACACAAACTTTTCACCACCACGACCTTGTCCTCATATAATATTCACCGCAGCTTGCAGCTCGGTTTTTAAAACAAACACTTTCACGTTACACAAATTTTGAGGATCTCATCCTCCACTCTAAATCACAAGTATTTGCACATTGTGCCACTGATGTTTTTCATTTCCTTTCTTTCTTCTTTTCAACTATTGTCCGTCAAAGAGTATCTCGGCATAAAAGAACCCTCATACCGACATGGTATACAATTTAGCCATTTAAAATAGTTATTTCAGGAATTCATTCCCATTGTAATAATTAATATAAAGTCACTTTTGACCTCATCAATATTCCTAGTGACCAATACATAATAATAGAGATAATTACCTCCATTTAATAGCACAACGTGAGTATTCACATATGTAGATTTGATGATTACGAAGCTCACTCATGAGCGGAGCATATTAAGAGGACTTGCCTCAATTCTTCAAAGATCAAATCAAATTGAGGAAAAATGTTCCTTTTATAACAATCAGAATTGTACATGCGATAACATCATCTGGTGTAGTGACCTCAGTCACACCATAGAAATTATGTCAACAACTAGATCTCCACCTCTAGGAGTCTCACCTCCGCCTTTAACATCCTGACCCCTCACTCTAGCTGGTCATGTGAGTTGAGTATTGACCGCAATGGGGCACGTAGCTTGAGTGCCTTCATAAATTATATTTCTCCAATCTGCCACATTCACAACAATTCCTTTGAGGCCCAGTTAACTTATTGGACATGACGACATATTCGGACACTGTCATAATAACCTGACATGATCGTTCAGATCATACATACCACACCTTTCAAAGTGTCAGGGAGGTAACTCCTCCAAATATTTCTACAAATAGGATTGAGTAGGTAATGTCGCATGGCCAGTCCGCCCTCTTCATAGGCTTGTCACAAACATTGACGACCAATTGCCTCTTTTGCTCATATACTCTTTATTACTCTTTGGGCTGATTCTTACCCCCTGCAGAGTACTAAACCTCAAACATGCATAATTTATTTGGGGGACCTTTCCATACCATATGTATACATTCCAAGCCAAAACTGACATAAAACATGGCCATTCGGTCCATTCACTAATAGTGGTTTTCCCCCTTTTGGCTATAAGTCAAAGTCACAACATCTGATAGTCCACAATAATTATCCTTCACAACTTCGAATAAATCAACCAGACGTCAAGGTCCATTAAAACCATAGCCGGTTAGTAAATACATTATGTTTCCACTACTTCACTCGCTACCTGAAACACAATAGAATCAACCCTCTCACCTTCAACTATTCCCGCGTTCTGCAATATCTCATAGCAACAGTCAATAAATTACCTTGGGTTCTCAAAAGATGCACCACCGAAGGAGATAGCGAAGAGTTTGGTGAAACTTATCCGAAACTCCGTAAAACTTCTGAAGGCATTGTTGATCTATCACCAGCCTGTGCCATTGTCGGCTGAAGAAGCAGTACATGCTTTCGCCGTTCGTGGGAAGACAAGAGTATAAATTAAACTTAACATTTGAAGAACAAACTCGCACGATAGGAAAGAATGAAGGGAATATTTTCCTAACTCTGTAGCCTCTGGGGGATAAATACAGACGTCTCCGTACCGATCCCTCAGACTCTACTAAGGTTGCTCGTGAGTTGTGAGACCTGTGCAACCTAGTGCTCTGATACCAACTTGTCATGACCCGGATTTCTCACCATCGGGAGTCATGATGGCGCCTACTAGTGGAAGCTAGGCAAGCCACATATTACTTACATTTCCATTAGTTACCAAACTCTTATTAAGACTTTAAAATTAAAAGCAGATGAATTACAGCGGAATAATTAAACATAGCGGAAGACTTAGTGAATCTTATCAAATATGATAAAGAAATCCAAACACGATACTCTACCCAAAACTGGTGTCACAATACTCACGAACTTCTAAGAATAATACACAAAATTTCTGAAAGAAATATAAGCTGTTTATCTCGAATACATGAGATAACAGAATGAAATACATAGATAGAAGAGACAACGGGTCATGCGGACGCCTGCAAGGCTACCTCGTAGTCTCGGTAGTCGGAATATCCACAATCGTGCTACTGCTGCTGCTGCTGTCTGTAACCTGTATCTGCGCAAAAAGAGCGCAGAGTGTAGTATCAGCACAACCGACCCCATGTGCTGGTAAGTGCCTGGCCTATCCCGGCGAAGTAGTGACGAGAATAAGGCCAGTCACTCACATAAACCTGCACAGTTGATATATATATATACATATACAACAGTAGAAAACATTATCGAACGTTTATAAGGAAAGACTCTGCTCTGAAATAACAGTCAGTAACTCATAATATCTAGAGTAATCTAGTCAACACAATAAATCTTACTTTCATGTCTCAATTCATTTTTTTTCATTTCATATCTTGTGGTAGGCGTACCACCCGCTCCCAAATGTAACAATAAGTTATACTTTGTGGTAGGCGTACCACCCGCTCCCAAATATATCAATAGGCTTTTCATATCTCGTGGTAGGCGTACCACCCGCTCCCAAATATAACAATAAGCTTTTCATATCTTGTGGTAAGCGTACCACCCGCTCCCAAATGTAATAATAGGCTACCGGCAACTATGGCCAATGCCAAGATTCAAATCACTTTGTGGTCGGCGTGCCACACGATCCCATTTCTTATCATAAACGTGGCCGGCGTGCCACACGATCCCATTTCTTTAATATATAAGTGGTCGGCGCGCCACACGATCCCATTTCTTATCATAAACGTGGTCGGCGTGCCACACGATCCCATTTCTTTAATATATATATATTATCGGCAATAAGCCAATAATCTCTGATCAACACTGAATATATAAAAGTACTACCGGTATTAAACCAATAATCTTTATTTCAACAATATTGATATTACCGGTGTAAAAACCAATAAATGACAATAAATCAACGATACATCCCCAATACCGGTGTAATACCAATAACTCTTAATCAACAATTTATATGTACTTTACCGATATAAAACCAATAATAATCTCCCTTCACATAATCACTTAGGATTAATTAGAATTTAATCCATTTTTAAGACTCACGGTCATGCTCGACCCTCCCCCCCCCACATATAGATACTCATCACCATGCCTATACGTCGGACCCCACATATCACAATTTACACATAAAGTCAATTCCTATTCCCTCAAGCTAGAATAGAACAAACACTTACCTCGAAAGTTTACGAACAATTCAATCAGTGGAAATGCCTTTTCTTTTCAAATTCGGCTCCAATCCAATCGTATCTATACACAATTGATTTAATATCATCAATACTACTCAATAACTAATTCATAAGGCCAATTTCATCTTTTACAACATTCTGCCCGGAATAGTGAATTTCAACCCCGGGCCCACATGGTCGGAACTCGGAGTTCGGACCAAAATTCGGTTACCCATCCCCCACGAGTTCAAGTATATGATTTGTTTCAAAATCGGACCTCAATTCGAGGTCCAATTACCCAATTCATGAAAAACCCTATATTCTACCAAAAACAAGAAATTGTACCATGAAACCTTTGATTTCTATTGAAAAACATGTTTAATGATGTTAGGAATTGAAAGAATTAAGTAAAAAGTGACTTACAACTGCTTTGAAGAAGAGGGAGTTCGTGAAAATCGCCAATGGGTGTTTTTGGGTTGTGAAATGTGAAAATGAAGCTGGAAATCGTGATTTACAGGTCTCTATGTTCGCATTTGCGAGCAGGGGTTCGCAATTGCGAACCCCGACCAAATTCTGGAGTTTGAAAAATAAGCTAAGGCTGGGGAGTTCGCATTTGCGAACTTTTGTTCGCATTTGCGAAGCCAAGACAAAACTGGGAAGTTCGCATTTGCGAACTTTTCTTCGCATTTGCGAACACAGGCAAAATATGGGAAGTTCGCATTTGCGAACTTTTGTTCGCATTTGTGACTTCGCATTTGCGAACTTTTGTTCGCATTTGCGAACACAGGCAGGATATTGGGAAGTTCGCATTTGCGAACTTTTGTTCGCATTTGCGACTTCACATTTGCTAACATTTGTTCGCATTTGCGAACTCTGCAGATCAGGTGCTGACAACAACTTTCTAACATGAAAAATTGATCTCGTGGCCTATCCAAAGTTCACCCGATCCCTCGGGGCTCCAAACCAAATATGCACACTGACTTAAAAACATCATACGAACTTGTTCGCGCGATCAAATCGCCAAAATCACATCGTTTTCATCAAATCAAGCCTCAAGTTCATGATTTTCATACTTTTGTTTTTCAAAACTTACAAACTTGGAACTCAAGGTCCAAAACATATCAAACGACATCCGAATGTCACCAAACTTTGCAGAAAGCACATATATAATATTTAAGACTTGTACCGGGCGTCGGAACCAAAATACGAGCCCGATACCAAGGTCGATTAATTCATTTTCATTTAATAATTACATCAAAAATAATTTCACAGAAAAATTCATAACTTGGGCTCTAGGCCTGAGAATTCGACTCCGGACGCATGTCCAAGTCCCATATTTTCCTACGGACCTTTCGGGACCATCCAATTTCGGGTCCGGGTCCGTTTACTAAAAATGTTGACCGAAGTCAACCATATCAATATCAATATTATTTTTCTCCAAATTTCTCATAGAATTCATATTTTCTATCACAAAAACTTTCCGGCCACATGCTCGGATTGTGCACGTAAATCGAGGCAATATAGAATGAGGTTTTCAAGGCCTCAGAAGCTCGGAATGATTAATAAAACAAGTGATGACCCTTTGGGTCGTCACACACTTCACATTACATAGGATTCATCAATTAATATGGAAGAATCATAAAAATATCAGAGTAAGTACAAACAAGGACCACAATCATGTTAGACACTGGTGTATAGATACTCATCATCATGCCTATACACCGCACTAAATACTTAGCAATTAGAAAACAACACTCTAATCCTATTCCCTCAAGCCAAAGTTAAATCAAACACTTACCTCGGTCCAAAGAATAGCAATCAATCCTCAAATACCGCCTTTTCTCTACAATCCTACTCAGAAAACAATGATATATAGGCATAACTAATTCAATAATATCAATAAAGAATCAATGGCAACATCCCATAGTCTAGATATGAATTTTCTAACATTCTTCAAAAAATACCAAAATTCGACACGGGTCCACATGGTCCAAACACGGGGCTCGGACCAAAACCCAATCACCCATAATTCCACGAGTTTAAATATGCAGTTTGCTTTAAGATTTGACCCCAAATTGGGGTTGAATTACCTAAAATTCTCAAAACCGTAACTCTACCCAAAACCCCTAATTTCTACTTTGATTTCATGTTTTTAGGCTTAGAAATTAGTGATTAGTTGAAGAAACTAAGAGAAGATGAGGTTCGGAACACTTACTTATGAAGTTATGGAGGAAGAGCTCTTCAAAATTCGTCTATGCGGAGTGAGGAAAAAGGGTTCGTGTGGCCAAATAGAGTGAATCCTGCAAATATTCTATTTTTGAACTTAAAAATCACTAGGAACAAATGCCCTTCGCGTTCGCGGGAAGGGGACTTCGTTCGCGAAGGGTAAGCTGGAAAGTCATCGTGATCGCGTGGAGGTAAACGCGAATGCATAGACGAAAAATGCTGAGGGTCCCAGGTTGGCCTACGCGAACGTGTATCAAGGGATGCGAATGCGATGGAGGAAATAGAAAACCATTACGATCGCGCTGGCCAGAACGCGAACGCGAAGAAGAGAAATACTGGGGCCCTGAATTTGGATTACGCATTTGCGAGGTTCAAGACACGAACGCAAAGGGGGAAGACATAGAGCTACGCGAACGCGAGGATACCAATGCGAACGCGATGAAGAAAATCCCTGTGTAAAAATTGCAGAAAATCTGCTTATTCCCTAAGTCCAAAACTACCCCGAACACCTCTGAAATACTCCCGAGCCCTCGGGACTCCTAACCAATCACACACACTAACTTTACAACATCCTACGAACTTAACCAAGCGATCAAATCGCAATAACATTATCAAAATCAATGAATCAAACCTCAAAATCATCATTTTTCATTCAAACTTCATAAACATCAAATTTTAGATATTTAGGTTCGAAACACGTCAAATGACGTCCGATTTCGACCAAACTTTACAGAAAATGCTTATCATATACTCCCTCCCTTTCAATTTATGTGAACCTATTTCCTTTTTAGTCCGTGCCAAAAAGAATGACCTCTTTCCTTATTTGGAAACAATTTACCTTTATGCAATGATTTATAGCCACACAAAATAAAGGTGCCTCATTTTACACCACAAGATCAAAAGTCTTCTCTCTTTTCTTAAACTTCGTGCCCAGTCAAATGGGTTCACATAAATTGAAACGGAGGGAGTATATAAGACTTGTTTCGGGCGTTGGAACCAAAATACGAGCCCGATACCATAGTCTTTTATCAATTTTCCTTAATAATTTCAGAAAAATAATTTCACAGTAAAATTCTTTTCTCGGGCTCTAAACCTCGAATTTTGACTTCGTGCACATGCCCGAGTCCCATATTTTTCTATGGATCCTTCGGTATCGTCAAATCACAGGTCCGAGTTCGTTTACCAAAAATATTGACCGAAGTCAACTTTAATTATTTAAAGCCACATTTTGAAAAGTTTCACAGAATTTAACATATAATCTTTTCTGCTACGCGTCCGGACTAGGCACGCGAATCGAGGCAACTAAAGTAAGGTTTTCAAGGTCTCGGAAGCACGGAAAAAGAGAGAAATTTGGTGATGAGCCTTTGGGTCGTCACAGGAAAAAAGTAATGTGATTGGGAGATTTACTAAATAAAAAATCTAAAATGAAGGGATATTCATTTAAAACTTATTTTTATATAATTAATAAATTATTTGTCATTATCGTAATCTTTACAAATGTTACTTCCCCTCACGACCTCGATATTAGTTATAATACTTTACACCAGAGTTTAATTTCATATATGCAAACAGTTAAAAAAAATTGCACTATCAAATTACCTTTATCCATTAATCTGATAATTTGCCTTATTGTTAAAACTATAAATTTAACATTTTAGAAATAGTTAAAAATAAATAATTTTTGGAAGATTAGATAATACTATAAAGATTTATTTACTTTATTGATGTATACAAGTTAAGTCCTTTTGGACTTACTGTAACGTTTTTACGTTTAAAAAAAAATAATAGTATATACAACGCCACTATTAATGGTGTTGTAGTTTAACAACATTAAATACAACGCCACTAATTGTGTCGTTGAACATGTCAGAGACTATTCAACGCCATAATTAGTGGCGTTGTATTTGTTAATATAAACCCTTCTCCTCTTCAACCACCGTCGTCTTCCTCACTCACACCCAATTTTTTAAAAAACTTGGTCCCCCGGTATATCGTAGTAGTAAGACGTGGGTCCCACTCTCGAGTAAAGGTTGTTGGTGTTGCGGATTTACGGGTTTGGAGCAAGAATATTCATCTTTTTCATCCGCCAAAAATCGAATTCGAGGTATGTTGCATATTAGTATTATTTCGTTTGTATTTTAGATTGCATATTAGTTTTAATTAGTTTATGTTATTTTCCGAAATTAGTATGTATAATTTATCCGGATTAGTATGATAATATATGTGCTTTCATGTTAATATTTTGCTTATATATATTTGTTTAATTTATATTATTTGTTAGTTGTAAAATGCAGCCTTTTTAGCGTAGTAAAACATAGACTCTTTTAGGCTAGTAAATTTTAGAGCCTTGTAGCGTAGTAATACAGTATTTAGCTTGGATTGTTGATCCTCAAAATTAAGTTATTAAAAATTATCGAACACGGGAGCTCAAAAATATCGAGCTCGGGATCCATACATAATTAATTTGTACAATTAAATTATTTAAATTATAAAAACATACATAATGATTAATAATAGTTTGGTGCCACTGGGCCTAAAAAATATCGAGCCCGGAACCCATATGTTAGTAATTTGTACAATTAAATTATTTAAAATATAACTTTAAATTATAAAAAAAATACATAACGATTAATAATAGTTTGGTGCCGCTGGGCCTCAAAAATATTGAGGGCGCGACCCATATGTTAACAATTAAATTATTAAAAATATAAATTTAAATTACAAAAAATTACATAACTATTAATAATAGTTTGGTGTTGCTGGGTCTCAAAAATATCGAGCCCGGGCCCATATATAAGTAATTATACAATTAAATCATTTAAAATATAACTATAAATTATAAAAAAAATACATAACGATTAATAATAGTTGGTGCTGCTGGGCCTTAAAAATATCGAGCCCGAGACCCATATGTTAGTAATTTGTATAATTAAATTATTAAAAATGTAAATTTAAATTACAAAAAAATATATAACTATTAATAATAGTTTGGTGTTGCTAGGCCTCAAAAATATCGAGCCCGGGACCCATATATAAGTAATTTGTACAATTAAATTATTTAAAAATATAATTTTAAATTATAAAAAAATACATAATAATTAATAATAGTTTGGTGCCGCTGGGCCTCAAAAGTATCGAGCCTGGGACCTATATGTTAGTAATTTGGACAATTAAATTATTATAAATATAACTTTTAATTATAAAAAAATACATAGCTATTAATGATAATTTGAACAATTAAGTTATTAAAATTTTTAATTTTACAGTTGACGACATGGATGCGCCCATACATCATGGCCCTAGGACCACGGATCTGTTAGGCCTACAGCCCCAGCATCGATCAGAGTATATTTGGGATGGCCAGTTTTTGACACAGACATTCCGGTCTCGGAGAGTGGATGTCTTTTGGGAGTTATTGAGTGAGCGCGATTTACATCCTAGAGTCATCCATCACCCGGAGGAGATGGGATTCTACAGGATTATTCATATTAGCTGGATACAACTTAATTATTCTTTGATCACGGCCATGATTGAGCAGTGGCGACCGAAGACGCACACCTTCCACCTTCCCATTGGCGAGGCCACTATTACATTGCAGGACATAGAGATTTTATATGGCATGTCAGCCGATGGGTTGCCTGTTCTATTTCCTGCGAACATGAGGCATTTTCCTCGCGAGGCGTATTGGGATTTGTTCAGATGCTCACAGGTTTGAGGCTGGAGGCCGAGGATCCCAGGGCTGGGATCAGCCGGATATAGATATCCCCTATTAGACAGCGCCTAGAGCAGCTCCACCCCTACTATCACTGATCAGTCAGAGGAGGAGGATGTACTTCACTACACTAGGCTGCTGCTGCTCCTTCTATTTGGGGGGTCTTGTTTCCGAACACTTCGGGTAGCTTAGTGAGCCTCTGGTTTCTCCATCACATCACACGGTTCGAGGATACATCCACATATAGCTGTGTGCTGCTGTCATCGCATTCTTATACAGGCAGATGTGCCAGGCTTCTATGGGCACACAAAGAGATATTTGTGGACTTCCTGCCTCCTCTACAGGTGAGAACATATTCAATGAAAATATCCGTTACTTACAAATCTACCTAGCTATAGTTTATCTCACAATATACATCAACTTTTTATGTTAGGTTTGGGTATGGGAGCGATTTGTGCAGCTCAGACCACCTTTGCCACAGCTACCAGTTGACGTCGCGCATTTCCACACCTGCCTTTAGCTTCTAGGTGGGTCATGCGGCGTGGACTTTCGCGGGCATATGATGCCCATCATAATCTGCCAGGCATCAGGGATGTGTTAGACTTCCTCGAGGATGCACATGTGAATATCTAACTAAACGTACCAGTTATTGTTTAATTTAGTGTAACGAATACTAACCATTTGTGTTGTTATTTGATAGTTCATCTGGACGCCGTATAGCGAGGACTTGCTAGCTACCCTGCCAACGTACTGTACTCTAGGCTGGCATATTTGGAGGACTTTTGTCCCTCTTACATGCCTGGATATCGTGGAGCATCATGCCTCGGAGCGGGTTACGCGTCAATTTGGCATGCTACAGACTATACCGCCTCCGCCTGCATGGCATCCCTTACATTATGAGAGGGATGATCGTTCTAGGGTGGACGACACCATTTTAGGCTGGCTCCACACTTAGCTGGTAATTTGGGATAGACGAGGTGATTTGATCCCACCTCCGCAGATTTATCCTATTGATGGGTATATGGCATGGAACCGCACAGTGTCCCGTCTTTTTATCAGCAACCCAGTGCATCAAGTAGATGGGCGGTACGTCTCATACGCCGTGAGACACGAGGCTCTGGTAAGTTTTATTTTATATTTAATAATGTACATATAATGTTGTGAGTAATACCTAGTTTGCATTCTTTACTTTTGTGCAGGCTGTTGGATTGCATACCGTCTACCATATGGGGCAGTAGATGCAGAGTTATGTCCACGATCATGTGATCATGCAGGATTATGGTCGGGGATTCATGACAATGGCTGACGAGACACTACAACATGCCAGATCGGATCAACGCTTGGCACAGGATGCTGATTATATTGATCCAGCCACAAACCAGCGAGGTCGTGGTATTCCACGAGCTGCTGGTGCCCAACGACCTGCTCCCCGACGACCAGGTGCTACCGGCGACCTCGTGCTACTCAAGGAGGTGGTGTCTACAGGGGGTCGGTGATGCTCTCGATTATGATGTTGCTGCTGCTATGCCAGGTGGCATGCATGAGATGGACATGCCGTCTTACAGCCTTGGTATTTATGACACTGCAGGCCCTTCACAGATGACCCCACCGGGTCAATTATTGATCATGGGCTTTGATTTCCAATCTGCCGATTGAGGTACTTATTACCCTGGCCCATCTACCACTGATGAGTGTGGACCGACCAGAGATATATTTAGTGGCCGCCGACTGAGTTATGGGAGCTCTTCACATGCTCAGGTATGAGTTTATTAGTTCTGAATATGAATTTGTTTTAACTATAACTTATTTTATTTATTACATTATAATAATCTCCTTGTTCAAGCCTCAGTTGACGATGCGACATATGACTACATACAGGATCCAGACGCTATTATGGTAAGAAAATATAACTTTAAACTATAAATTATTATGTGATTTTGTAAACTAATTTTTATTTTATTATGTAGTCTTCTATTGGACCTGACAGCACCACTGTTGCATGTCATCCTGAGCCACATCCAGCTATAAGGAGGAAATTTGATGATGTTGATCCTGATAGCGTACCTGGACGGGCGGGGATGCGCCTCAGGCCGATGGCTACATTGAGACACACCGGATACGGGACTTGACTGGGCGGCCTTCCTTTTTGTTTTGTGTATTTGTTGTAAATAATATTTTTTGTAACAACACTATTTAATTAAATATCTTTATTAATTTTTTTAGTTCTCCATTTATTTTATTGTTTCGTATAACAACACAAGGACTTAAACTTAAATTCGACAAAAACTTCAAATAGTACAACACGAACAAAAAACATAATATTCAAATTAAACTTAAATTAGTACAACACAAACAAAAACATGAGTGAATCAGAAAGACAGACAGAAAAATGAACTAAACACATAGTAGGAATTGTTTAGTCCCGGCTTCTATTTATTCTGCGTTCTAACCACTTAATTGTTCTAGCAATTGTTCTTTTTCGTCTTCTAACTCTTTCACTCTCGCCTTAAGCTCCGCAATTTCCTGTTTATTTTTTTTCTTTGTTCCTTCATTGCTGCAAAATTCCATTCTGCTCTCCAGTTTTTATCTTTTACTTCCCTCAGCTCCTTCCTCATTTCTTCCATTGTTTTATGGAGTTGGCTGTTTAGATCTGCTTGGCCTAACCATATATTATGAAGATTTAACATTCGTTCTCTGTAGCATTCTTGGAGACATTGTTCCTCAGCCTATTCATCAAACTCACACATAGGTTCATCCGGATTTTTGTACAACTGGTTCATACACATCCAGTAGTTACGTCTAACATCACGACCTTCCCAACAAGTTTGCAGCGCACAAGCTTTTGCACAGTAACACACTGGTTTACGAGGTTGAGCCATTTACTTTTACTTAAAAAATATCAAAGTTGGAATAAATATTTGCGTTTACTAAGTTTTTGAGCACATATAATGACTATTTATAGGTGAGTGAATACACACACAACGCCAGTTTTGATGGCGTTGTATTTTACAAGACATCACATGCACAATGCCAGGTGTGATGGCTTTGCATTTTACGGTCAGCTTTTTCAGTTTAACAAGACATCACATGCACAACGGGCGTTGTATTTTACGGTCAGCCTTTTCAGTTTAACAAGACATCACATGCACAACACCAGGTATGATGGCGTTGTATTTTATGTCATTGATAGGTCTACTTTATGTCTACTTTATTCCATTGATAGGTCTACTTTATGTCATCCAGTCACACTGTTCAATTCAACAAGACAACACACAAGTTACTTTAATGAAATTCGTGTTAAATTTACATACGGAACAGAAGTAAAAGCAAAGAAAAATAATAAAAAAATTTAAATACAAGATTGGTAATTGGCTAGACACTAATGAAACATAATTTTATTTCATAAATAAACCAACATACACATTAGAACTAATTATTACAACTCATAGATTCTTAGGTACGCTAGAAGAACACCCACCCCGAACTTGATTACTGTTGCCACCCAAAGGACATTTTCTACGGTCGTGTCCAGTTTGTGAACATATACCACATTTTCGCATATAAACTGTATCACTAATATCCATTTGGTTCCGTATACGCGTTCTCTTCTTCACCTGTATTTTATGCAAATAGGACTTGTTACACACCATTTTAAATGGTGAAGGAGGCCAATAATGCTCAGCGCCCAGTGGTTGCAACTGACTACTATATGTGTTTACGTACTTGGAAGCGCTATATTGTTGATCAACATAGTTTGTTGCACCTAAACCAACATGTGGAAAGCACTTGATGGCATGTGAGCAAGTCATGTGGTAGATGGACCATTTTCCACAAGAGCATAACCTTGCAGCATCATTCACAGTATGCACATTATTACCCCGATTTTGATGGGTAGCGGTGCGAACTTCAAACACATTTATGTCATTATCATACTGAAAAAATGAATGCCAATGTGCTCGTCGTCTGTATTTCTCAAATCTCGCTATTGGCACAGGAATAAATTCAACACCACGTTCCATCAATGACGTTGCAGCCGCAGATCTCTGAACAAACCTCTCTGCCATCTGCTTGAACGACATCCGCACCATGGCTGTGACAGGCACTCCTCTTGCCGACTTCAATAACCCTTTGAAAGACTCTGACACATTTGTAGTTAGAGTTCCCCATCCTCTACCACCATCCGCATGCAAAGTCCACTTTTCAGGGTCATATTGCATTAACCAACGATAGGCTGCCTCGTCTTGTTGCCTGATATATTCCATTTGCCTCCGGAATTTATGTTGTTGGTGATCTGTTGCTGCAAGCCACATCAAATCATGCAAAGTTTTACTGGGAAATGCCTTCTGGAAATTGTCTTTCAAATGCCTAACACAGTAACGATGATAGGCATAAGGTTCTTGCCATGCGGGTAAGTTCTCAACAGAACTTAAGATGCCACTGTGCCGATCAGAGATTAGACAGATACCAGAACGTTGTTTCACAACGTGCTCTTTCAAGTGGTTCAAAAATAGCGTCCACGTCTCTTGGATTTCATTGGCACAAATAGCAAACGCTAGAGGAAATATCTGTCCATTAGCATCTACTGCCACGGCTATTAATAGCTTGATATCGTACTTTCCATAGACATAAGTGCCGTCTATGAATATTATAGGGCGACAATGCGAAAAACCATCAATTGCTAGTTTAAACGCCCATAACACATAATTGAATATATATTCTGGTTTATCTACACTTCCCTCAACCTTCCACTAAATAACCGTCCCGGGGTTGAAATGCTGCAATGCAGCCATATATGTAGGTAGATCTGCAAATGACTTATCCCAGTTACCATACACTATTTCAAACGCTTGTTTGCATCCGAGAAATGCCTTTCTTTTAGTTATGGTATTGCCATATTCCTGCTGGACAGATGTAATGCACTCTTTGATTTTATACCTTATGGACTGTTCAACTGGTGGAATAAGAACAAGAGAAATCAAGTCAATATCTAAGTTAAAGTGATTCCCGTTGAATGTGTCCATTTCGCATGTGTGGGTGGGAATGTATTTACCCAATTTTCACATACATGTCTTCTTCTTTGTCGCACGCAGCATCCAATTACATGGCCAAAACCACCTGCGGCAAATAACCTTGTATACCGTTGGACTTGACTCCACTACCTGCATCTCATGACAGTCTTTTACGTTGTGCATTTTACAAGCTCTGGTTAGGCGCACTTTCTCAGGAAAAAACATCCCCTTTGCAAGCACCGTTGGTCTAGATTCATCCCACATTGGTGTCCGGATTTCATCAAAATCCCGTGTGAGAGCTTCCACATCTGGCATGGTTGGCAAATTATCAATGTAAGGAATCTCTCTTAAATTAAACGACACTTCAAACTCATACACTTTTCGTCTTGGGGGGTCTCTCTTCAAATCAGGTTCTTCCTCATCATCCTCAGCGTCACCATCCTCACAATCAAAGGGTGTCTCATCACCGGATTCATCCACATTATTGTCGTAGTCACTGTTCTCTTCCTCGCTCTGTGCATCTGCCAGGTCCCGATGTAATACATCATTTTCGGGCAATAGTCTGAGTTCAACTTGCTCATTTTCACTGCACAATCAACAAAAATATAAGCTAATAAATTAATAAATGATTTCCATAATTTACGTAAACCACTTAATTTACAAGTCATAATATGATGAAATTTCATATTGGACGTTATCAATTAGGTGATGACTACCAGATGGACCACTTGTAAAATTCATATCTGGCCGGTACCCCCTATTAAATATGCGAGTGTTACTATTAAATTAATTTAATAAAAATATACTTAATTATCACAAATAATACTTAAAATTTACCAGTCGTCTTGTGAGTTATGGAAAGCAGACGGTGATAAGTTTAAATTGAAGATAACTCTTTCATCTGGAACTTGTCCGGCAAAAAGTGTTCCAGAATAACCACCCGATGATTGGGGGTTATCTCTACTACGCACAACCTCATTTTTAGGAACGTCTTTGACTTTCACGTACATCTCCAGCATTGTGATTACAAAAAAATCACGACATTCGTCCGGAGTCCTCAAAAAATCATGCAAAGTTTCATCATCGCCGATGTTAAACTCCGAGTAAAAAGCAACCCCTTGCGGAGTGACGGAATACGGATATCTTCCGGTAACTTTAAGTTTGATGGAACGTTTCCTCACACTCATTTTTTTGTATAACAACGATATCAATGTATCGTACTCCATTGTCAATGGCAATTTAACATGACACTTAGCGGACGAACTGTAGCTGACAGAGTTATTCTCCATCATAACCTCACCACCCCAATATAAAGAAGCTCTTATCCTTCGCTCTTCAGACATAATGAAGAAATGATGTAGAATTTAAGAATAATAGAGCAAGAAGAGTTAATAAAATTTTTTAATGCATAGAATACGATTGTAACCTCTTTATATAGAAAACGAAGAGCCGGGATGATTTTTTTTTTTACCATACAACGCCAAAAAAGTTGGTGTTGTACAGTTTAATTATTGTACAATACTGTAAATATTGAGTCACTTGACCGTACAACGCCAGAAATTGTGGCGTTGTACATATACTGACACATACAACGCCACAATTCCTGGCGTTGTATACTAACGGTGCCGTTACCGTCAATATACAACTCCAAGAATTGTGGCATTGTATATAATTTTTTTTTTTAAAACCTAAAAGTATTCTTTAAGTCTAAATTAGACATACTTTGGTTCCGGATTCCATTTTCATTTACATGGAAGGGAAATCATCCTATTCAACTAGCACCATCAAGAAACAGCGACTTTGTCAAGCGTCACTAAATTTATTATTTGGAATGAATTTTATAACTTGATAATTCAGAGAACTAAATGGAACATATTTGAACTAGGAAGAAAGTAATTACATAATTCCGAAATAGCGCGTTGACAATTTTCTCCTCCAATCATTCACTGATCTCAATTCTCAAGTGGGACGAATGTTTTTCGGTGAATTAAAAATAAAACGCGTTCGGCCCTTTTTTCGGTAAATAATATTCTTAATTTTGAACTTCAATACTTGAGTAGATGTGAAATACCGAGAAACAATTATTGGGACAATCCAAGTAAAATAATATTATTCACTCATAAATCACCATTTTGTTTTTGTTACTAAAGTCCGGAACCTAAATAATAATTAATATAACAAAAATATGCTTTTAAAATTAAAAAAAAAATACAAAAATGCCTAATTCGCAGTATAAAACTGCGAAATGCACTAACGGCTGTTAGTGCATTTTGTAGTTTTATACTGCGAATTGCTGTTAATTTTTTTTTTAAAAATGGCCGGTTTTTGAAAATAGCAAAACTGCGTATTAGGCTATTTCGCAGTACAAAACTGCGAAATAGGCTACATTTTGGGCCCACTTTTAATTAAAATTCATAATTCGTAGTAGTATAGTGCGAATTTCATTGAAAAATTGCTCAAAGTTTCCTTATTTACAGACGATTCAACTTCATGAAAATTCTATCAACACTTAAACTTCAAACAAACGCTTATTCTCTCTTCTCCTTATCAATCCATTTTTTATAATGTCTGAAGTTGCCAAAATAAGGATTTTATTGTATTGGGGGGGGTGAGGTTGTTGTGGATAATAACTCTGTGAGGTATAGCTCTCCTCCACGGTGTCATGTTAAATTGCCGCTTAATATGGAGTACGATACTTTGGTATCGTTGTTACGTAAAAAAATGAGTGAGCGGAGGCGTTCGGTTAGCATTAAAGTAACCGGAATATTTCCTTATTCAGTGACTCCGCATGGGTTTGCTTATTATTCTGAGTTTACCATTGACGATGATGAAAGTCTTAGAGATTTTTTGCGGGTTCCGGACGAATATAGAGAATACATTATAATAAAATTATTAGAAACGTATGTGAAGGTTGAAGACCTTAGTAGTAATGAGGGAGTGCGTATAAGCGATAACCCCCAATCATCGGGTGGTTATTTTGGAGCAGCATTAGCCGGACAGGTTGGACATGGAAGAGGTTATCTTGATTTGAACTTGTCGCCACAAGCGAATGAGCAGCCAGAAAATAATGTTGCTACTTCGTATAATCAACAAGACGACTGGTAAACTTAATTTTAGTGAAATTTTTTTCTTGATGGTTTAAATTGATTTGTATTAATAGTTCTAATTTTCATAGGGTGTACCGCCCGGATTTGAATTTGACAAATTATGACCACGCCCCTAGTTCGAATTTGCAAAACTCTACAGTATTGGAGCACGGTGGTCCATCTGGTAGTTATCAGCAACCTCAAGATAGCCAGCATGAAACTTCAAGACAATACAATTTGTAAGTAAAGTGATATAGTGATATGTACAGTATTTTCCCTAAATATTAGGAAACTTAAATTTTTGTTGGTTTTATGCAGTGAAAACGAGCTTCTTGAAGCTCCTGGACTAACACAGTTACCCGTAGACGATGTTTTTACTCGTGACTTAGCATATGCGCAGAGTCAGGAGGATAATAGTGATTAGAATAACAATGCGGATGAGTCTGGTGATGAGACACCCTTCCGTGAGGAGGGTGATGTTGAGGAGGGTGACGATGAGGAGGAGGAAGTGAATGTGGAACCTGAGTTGACTAGGGAGCATGTTCCTCCACCCCCCGTTAGACCAAGAGTGTATGAATCCCACGTGCTTTTTCATGAGAGAAATATTCCATACCTTGATAATTTCCCCGCCATGCCTAATGTTAATGCATTGACAAGGGACGATGATGAATTACGATCGAAGATGTGGGATGAATCTAGAGTAGCTGTTCTTACAAAGGGCATGTATTTCCCTGACAAAGCTCGCCTAGTTAGGGCTGTAAAAATCAATAGCATAAGGGAGTGTCGTGAGATGACGGTAAGTGAGTCAACTACGGATAGATACAAGGCTATATGCCGTAGGTGGTTCTTGGGCTGTCACTGGATGCTCCGTGCTACAAAGAAAAAATCAAGTTTGTGGAAAGTTGGTAAATTTATTAGCGATCATTGATGTGAAATGGACACATTCAATGAGAACCACTTCAACCTGGATGTTGACTTGATTTTCCTTGTCTTGGTTCCATTTTTGGAAGTGTCTATTAGATTTAAGATTAAAGAGTGTATTACATCTGTCCACAAGGAGTATGATTGTACTATAACTAAAAGAAAGGCATATCTCGGTAGCAAACGTGCCTTTGAACTAATTTATGGCGACTGGGATAAGTCCTTTTCAAATCTTCCCAGGTAGATGGCTGCACTGCAACAATTTAACCCCGGTACTATTGTTGAATGGAGGCGCGAGCGAAGTCCTGGCAGACCGGAATTTATATTCAACTATCTATTTTGGTCATTTAAACCAGCAATAGATGGTTTTGTGCATTGTCCTCCTGTAATTTCCATAGACGGTATTCATGTCTATGAAAAGTATGATATTAAGCTTTTGATTGCAGTTGCTATAGATGCCAACGATCAAATATTTCCACTAGCTTTTGCCATTTGTGCGAACGAAAGTGAAGAGACGTGGACGCAATTCTTGAACCACTTGAAGCGACACGTTGTCAAATAGCGTTCAGGTATTTGTCTAATATCTGATCGGCATGGTGGTATTTTAAGTTCTGTACGTCACTTGCCTGAATGGCAGGCACCGCATGCATAGCACCGTTACTGTGTGAGGCACCTAAAGGCCAATTTTCAAAAGAGATTTCCTGACAAGGCGTTGCATGACTTAATGTGGATGGCTGCAACCGAGCACCAGCTCTGTAAATTCACGAGGTGCATGGAAGCAATCCGGCAGATGGAACCACGAGCCTATACTTGGTTAATGCAACATGACCCTCAAATGTGGACATTGCATGCTGATGGTGGCAGACGATGGGGAGCCCTCACCACGAATGTGTCAGAGTCATTTAATGGCTTGTTGAAATCTGCTCGTGGTCTACCTGTCACTGCCATGGTCCGCATGACTTTCAAACAGAGTACAGAGAGGTTTTTTGAAAGGCATGCAGCTGCATCGTCATTGTTGGACAGGGGTGTTGAATTTATGCCAATACCCATGGTAAGATTCAAAAAGTACAGGAAGCGAGCACAGTGGCATTCTTTTATTCAGTACGATAATGAACTCGGTGTTTTTGAAGTTAAGACTAGTAATCGTGGACACCGTGGGAATAATGTACATACGGTGAATGAAAATAGAAGGTTATGTTCATGTGGGAAATGGACCATCTACCACATGCCGTGCCCACATGCATTGAAGTGCTTTCAACAAGTTAGCTATGGGGCAACAAACTACATTGATAGGCACTATAGTGTTGCAGCATACGTAGACACGTATAGTGGGAAGTTGCATCCATTAGGTGCTGAGCATTATTGGCTGTCGGAACCTTTTAAGTTGGTATGTAACAAGGAGTACTTGCGCAAGCTGAGAGTGCAAAAGAGAACACATATACCAAACCAAATGAATGTTGGTGAGTCTGTTTATGCACGTAAATGTAGCATTTGCTCCCAAACTGGACATGACCGCCGTAAATGTCCTTCAGGTGCTGGCGTGGTGGGGGTAATACTATTGCAAGTTCGTCCAATGTACCCAACTATCAACCATAACACTAGTTCTTTATTTTTGTATTATTAGTTGTAACTGTAGTGCGTTTTGTGCATTTGAAATAAAATTATTCTTCAAATTACGTATCTTGTTCAAATTTTCTTAATGTGATGTTGTGCAATTTTAAAAGGTTATGTCCAAATACTACGTAGTCTCTATGTAATTCGTAGTTCAATACTACATATTTTTGAGTTGTCATTTTGTATAAAAACGGTGAAAATCATGAATTGTCATGTCTATATAATTTGTCCTATAATAATATGAAATGTAAAGTTATGAAAATCATGTGAATTGTCATGTCTATATCATTTCGTCTATGTAATTCGTAGTTTAATACTACGAAATGTAAATTTGTATGTCCATATAATTCGTAGTTCAATACTACGAAATGTAATTCGTAGTTCAATACTACGAAATGTAAAGTTGTCCTTTCATACGAAAAAGCTGAAATTTTTTATAATTCGTGTTTAATACTACGAAATGTGAAGTTGCAATTCGTAGTATTATATGACGATTTATGTTACATGTTGCCTATAAATACCGGGCTCATTCCAGTCATTAGATGTGCTCAAAATTTTACAAAACGTAAATATTTCTTGTAAATGTTTGATATTTTCGAAGTGTGTTACTGTGCAATATTTTAAATGGCTCAATATGGTACACCAGTGTGTTACTGTGGAAAAGCTTGTGTGCAACAAACATGTTGGGAAGGTGATGATGTTGGACGTAACTACTGGATATGCATGAACCAGTTTGATTTCTACAAAAATCCGAATGAACCAATGTGTGAGTTTAATGAATGGGCTGAGGAACAATGTCTCCAAGCAAACTACAGAGAACGAATGCTTAATCTGCATAATATGTGGTTAGCCCAAGCAGATTTGGGCTACGATAGCCATAAAAGAATGATAGAACTCAGGGACGAGTTGGGGGAAGTAAATGATAAAAAACGGAGAGCAGAATGGAATTTGGCAGTAGTTACGGAAGAAAGCAAAAAAAATAAACAGAAAATTGCGGAGCTTAAGGCGAGAGTAAAAGAGTTAGAAGACTAAAAAGAACAACTGCTAGAACAATCTGTGCGCGAGTCATCTGCCCCATCATATCTACCATCTGTGCGCAAGTCATCCGTCTCCACTCCTAGGGTAGTGTCAATGCGCGACACTCAATGCGCAATCCATATAACACCTGCACATCCTGGAGAGTGATCGCAGCCTCTCCAGTAGGCAGGTGAAATGTATACGTCTCTGGTCGCCACTACTCTATCAAGGCCGTGATGAGCGACCAGTCAAGCTGGATCCATCCCAGCTCAAATATGGTATACAAGCCGGTCTGCTCTAGAAGCTGTACAACACGTGGATGAAAGGGATGCTGCGCCATAAACTCCCATAGATCGTCCGGCCTTCTGAGCGGATAGTCTGAACACCTAGCTGGCCCTCCCAGACAAATGATGACCTATGGTCACCCAGCAGTACTAATAATCCTTCTGCCGAAGGTCCAGGGTGTGTAGTTGGACGAAATGCCATGTCGTGTACTATAAATAAGAAAAATTAATTATTGCATAAATGAAGACACACTTTGAATTAATTATAAGTATAATTTTACAAATTAAATATAATGGTTGTGTAAAGGTCCAAGGCTTGATTTTTGAGGCCCGAGACATAATAATGCTTAATTATTATAAGTCTCAAATTTAATATTTTCATAATGTTATTGAATTAATTAATTAAATTACTTATAATTTTACAAAATGAAGATAATGGTTATTTAAAGGTTTCAGGCTTGATTTTTAAGGCTCGGGACCACATAATAATGCTTAATTATTATAAGTCTTAATTTTAATATTTTCATAATTTTATTGAATTAATTAATTAAATTACGTATAAATTTACAAAATGAAGATACTGGTTGTTTAAAGGTTTCAGGCTAGATTTCTGAGGCCCGGGACCACATAATAATGCTTAATTATTATAAATCTCAATTTTAATATTTTTATAATTTTTTTGACTTAATTAATTAAATTACGTAAAATTTTACAAATTAAATATAATGATTGTGTAAAGGTCCAATGCTTGACTTTTGAGGCCCGGGACCACATAATAATGTTAATTATTGTAAGTCTCAATTTCAATATTTTCATAATTTTATAGACTTAATTAATTAAATTACGTATAATTTTACAAATTAAATATAATGGTTGTGTAAAGGTCCATAGCTTGATTTTTGAGGCTCGGGACCACATAATAATGCCTAATTATTATAAATCTCAATTTTAATATTTTTATAATTTTATTAAATTAATTAATTAAATTACGTATAATTTTACACAATGAAACTAAAGGTTGTTTAAAGGTTCCAAGCTTGATTTTTGAGGCCCGGGACCACATAATAATGCTTAATTATTATAAATCTTAATTTTAATATTTTCATAATTTTATTGACTTAATTAATTAAATTACGTATAATTTTACAAAATAAAGATAATGGTTGTTTAAAGATTCCAGGCTTGATTTTTGAGGCTCGGGACCACATAATAATGCTTAATTATTATAAGTCTCAATTTTAATATTTTCATAATTTTATTGACTTAATTAATTAAATTACATATAATTTTACAAATTAAATATAATGGATGTGTAAAGGTCCAAGGCTTGATTTTTGAGGCCCGGGACCACATAATAATGCTTAATTATTGTAAGTCTCAATTTTAATATTTTCATAATTTTATTGACTTAATTAATTAAATTATGTATAATTTTACAAACTAAATATAATGGTTGTGTAAAGGTCCAAGGCTTGATTTTTGAGGCCCGGGACCACATAATAGTGCTTAATTATTATAAGTCTCAATTTTAAAATTTTCATAATTTTATTGACTTAATTAATTAAATTACGTATAATTTTACAAAATGAAAATAATGGTTGTTTAAAGGTTCCAGGCTTGATTTTTGAGGCCCGGGACTACATAATAATGCTTAATTATTATAAATCTTAATTTCAATATTTTTATAACATTATTTATGACAACTTGATAAAAATATAAAAACATGGTAAATTATACTAAGGCTCTACGCTAAATTTTTTTAAAGCTCTACGCTATAAGGCTCTACGCTACAAGGCTCTACGCTACAAGACTCTACGTTAATAGGCTCTACGCTAACATGATATACAATAATATATTAAATTAATACTAACATGATAAAAATATCAACATGATAAATTAAAATTAACATGGTAAATTACTGCTAACATATACAACATAGTATATAAAATATATAACATAAATAAAATTAACACTAATATGCTATATAAAACTAACACTAACATGTTTTCTTGTGGTTTTTAAAATAAAATCAATTGAAATACCTAGATTTAAAGCTGTGATAGTGAAATTTTGTAACCGAAACCGTGTCCCTGTGTGGGGCCCACTTGTGTTACACTTGAAGGGGACAGGTGGGACGGCGAAATAATTTGTTTGACAAAAAAATTGAAAGAAATGAAGAGGGGGCCGAGAGGTTGGGGAGGGTTTTTTAGATTTGAAAATGGGGGAAGTGGGATCTGGGAAGAAGAAGAGGCAATATTTAAAGGGCTATTTCGCAGTACAACACTGCGAAATGCAATTCGCAGTTATGTATTGCGAATTGCATTTTGCAGTATTGTACTGCGAATTAGCCCATGTTTTAAAAAAAAAAATTTAAATACTATTTCACAGTATAATACTGCGAAATAGGTGTTTTGGTATTTTTTTAATTTTAAAAACGTATGTTTCGTTATATTAGTTATTATTTAAGTTCCGGACTCCTAAAGCTCATATGAAAACTTGCCTTCAACTTCCCAATACTCTCTTTCTTAAACTTTATTTTTTTCTCAATTTCAACCAATTGTTGTGCAAACGGCTAAACTAGTTATAATTAGATAGTACTATAAAAACAATGTTTTAAAAGGCGGGGCGTGAGGCAGGCTTTTTACCTCTGACGAGGCGAGGGGTAAGCCCTAAGACATGAAGCGTAAGTCTCACGAATCTTTAAATTTATAAATTTAAGATTTTTAGATAGTAAAATTATATTAAAATAATAAAATTATAATAAATAATTTATTTAAAATATTATGAATAATAATTCAACTATGAATAATACGAAAAGTATGACGTATATCATAATATGCAAATTAGTTGCAACGCCGTTACAACTCAAACATCAAAAGTAATGTAATTGATACGAAATCTTATATGTATCTCTTAAGGAGTATTGAACTTGAAAGAATTTTAATATCATAATTTAATTTTTTTTTAAAAATACTCCTTTTATTTAATAAGTTTTTTATTTAAAAGAGAATTTGTTTAAAATTATAATTCACAATTTAAATATGATTCTCTAACATCATCTATTTTAAGTTTCAATAATTTAATAAAGTGACACATAATTCACCATACAATAACATGATAATTAATTATTTTTAAATAATTACAACTAATACTAAGCTATTAAATTAATAAGTATTGCATCTCATAAATATAAAAAAATAATTATAAAACAATTATGGACTATTATATATTAAAGAATGAAAGTTAATAAAAAATATTTTTTAAATAAATGATTTTATGCAAAATTTAGTATCATAGCAGTCTTAGTGGATAATGTGTAATAATTTTATTGTAATTATGATATAAAATATTCTCAACTTAATGATTTATGATTAAAAAATATATAATTTTGAATAGTCAACGATTTATAAAAAAAAATTGAGAATTTACAAGGCTAGTTACAAACAATTGCACAAAGTTCTATTAGGCGAGCCCAGTACACTGGGTGTAACGACCTAATTGATCTTTTTGCTTTCTAGAACCCCGTTCTCCTTAATAGGACTTCCTGTACTTACATTTACTAATTTATGACTTGCAGGGATGGTTGGTTCGAGATTAAGAAGAGTTTGGGTTGAAATCGGAATACTTGGTTCCTTAAGGTTGGCTTAAAAGGCCAAGTTTGACTTCGTCAATATTTTTAGTAAGAAACTCGGAAGCGAGATTTGAAGGTTCCAACAGGTTCGTATGATAATTTCGTACTTGGGCGTATGTCCGGATCAGATTTTGGATGACCCGGGAGCATTTTGGCGCCCAATAGTGAAAGTTGATTCCTTAAGGATTTTGAAGTTTTTAAAATTTGGTTTGGAGCTTGTTTTTATGATATTGAGGTCCGAACGGAATTCCGAGATCGGGAATAGTTTTATAATATCATTTAAGACTTGCACGCAGAATTTAGTATCATTTCTAGTAGTATAAGCAGGTTTCGGCACATTGGAAGTACATTAAAGAACTTGAAGTTCATAAATTTGATCCAATTAATTTTAGGGTGTGATTTTTAGTAGTAATATTGTTTCGGGCGTCCCGAGGGTAATTTTAGGCCCGAAGATGAATTTTAGGAAACTCACACTTAGGGTAGGGAAATTATTTTAATAGTTAGATATGAACTATTGAGCATATATTGACTAGTTCTTGCCCTATTAGAATAGTTTTGGATTATTCAGCTCCGATTTGAGGGTTTGAGCGCATTCTTGAATTTGGAAGTAATATTTGGGGCAAGATAATTTTCCTTTCTGTCCTTGTAAGAGGGAATTATCCCCTTAGGTAAATTAAATAAATGTATGTAACTATCTGTGGGGGCTACATACGTACGTGGTAACGAGAGTACGTACGTGGCGACTATTATGCTCATTGTTCGGGTAGTTAGGACCTGTATCATGCTATACTTGAAATGCTTGCGTCCCTACTTGCTACTAAGATCGCTTAAGTCATGCTTGAAATTGGTAAACAAATATAGATGGCTATACTCACCTACTTGAGGATTTGTATGAATTTGTATAAATGAGCAATGTGTGCTTCCTCGATAATAAATTTATATTTGTGGATCGGTCTGAGTGCCTCGGTGGTAAATAGATGCATCTATGGTTTGCACCATTCGATCCTCTAGTAGTGCACTATTTAATTATATATTGGACCGGGTTGTACGACCTCGGCACAATGTGCGTATGTTATTTATGTGGAACTTTCCAGAATTTACACTGCTTAAATGTTTGAAATGTAAGTTATTACATGATATAAATGAAATTGATATATTGTTTATGAAAGATTATCTTATTTCTCCTTGTTCTTGGACCGTCATTTGTATCTGTTCTATTCATTCTTAGCGTAACACTTATATTGTATTATTAATGACCCTAGTAGGTGTTAAGTCAACCCCTCATCAGTAGTTCTTTGAGGTTAGACCGGATACTTGCTGGACATATGATGTTTATATATTTATCCTATGCTTCTGTACTTAATTGTACAGGATTTGAGGCTAGCTACCCGTCCGACACGAATTCCTGATACCTGATCAAGATATCAAGGTGAGCTGCCCTCTTCTAAGTCGTTCAGCAGCATGTCGGAGTCTCATCTTTTGTTATTACTATATATTGTATTTCAGGCAATAGAATAGTTATAATTTGTACATTTTATACATTCTACTAGTTGCCCTCGTATTTGTGACACTAGATCATAGCACACACATTAGAAGACTATTGCTTTTGGGTTGTATTCCTTATATTTTAATTATCCCTTTAGTCTTTTCCGATTCAATTGCCTTATGAGTTTGTTAAATTATCGATTATTTTAAATTTAAGTTAAGTAAATGTTGGGATTGTTTTATTAAAATGAATGAGAACTCACTAGTTTATTAGGGTTGATTTGCCTAACAATGGTGTTGGGCACCATCACGATCTATAATGGAATTTGGATCGTGAAAACATGATACTAGAGCACTAGGTTCACGTAGATCTCACAAGTCATGGACAAACTTAATAGAGTCTTGCGGATCGGCTTGAAAACGTATGTACTTATCTTTGAGAGGCTATAGGGTGGTAGGAAACTACTCTTTCCTCACCTTCTATCGTGCAGTTGATGGCATACAAAATTTCCTTCTTCTATTCTCTCGCAGATTATGAGGACGCGTACCGCGGACATTCCAGACCCGGAAGGAGCTACTCCCCCACATTGTTAGAGGACAGGGAGGGCACCGGCCCGAGGTAGGGGACGATGGTGTCCCAGAGCTACCCTAGTTGCACCACCGGCAAATCCTGTGGAGAATTTTATTATTGTGGAGGAGGGTGAGGTTCCCACAGCAAGGCCTACCCTGGCAGACTTCATGACAACATCGGGCTTTCAGGAGGTCATGGACCGTATGCTGCGGTTCTTGGATTATATGACCCACACTTGTTTATTTCTAGCAGACCTAGCCACATCCCAGGCGGGAGGAGGAGCACAGACCCCTACTGCTCAGGCATCTGCTCATGCAGGTGTATTGTATCAAACTTCGGGTACACTACCCGTGAATGGGGCCCAGCCGATTGTAGCTATGGAACCTGAGCCCAGACCATCTGTGGATAGTAATCCGCATAAGTTATTGGACAAATGGACTTGACTTCACCCCCTATATTTGGGGGTGAACATCATGAGGATTCCCAGGATTTCATTGATAGGTGCAGAGACTGCACAACATGAGGATATTGGAGTCTCATGGGGTTGACATTACTACTTTCCATCATGTGGGCAGGGCCCATAGATGGTGGCAATCTTATGTTCTTGGAAGGCCAGCGGGTTCTAATCCCATCACCTGGACCAGTTCACACAACTTTTCCTAGACAAGTATATTCCATCCTCCGAGAGGGAAGAGTTGCGATATCAGTTTGAGAAACTTGCACAGGGTCAGATGTCAGTGACCGACTACGATGCAAGGTTTTCTCAGTTATCTCGCCATGCACTCATGATACTTCCTACGAATGTAGAGAGAGCGCAGAGATTTATTATAGGGTTGCACTCCGGTATTAAGGACAATTTTTTATCAGTTGGTATATATTTCTCAAAGGATTGAGGATTATCGTGAGAAGGGTAGAGAGCAGATGCAGCAGGGCAAGAGGGCCCATTTCTCCGAGGTGCAGGGGCAGGGGGAAAAGGTCAGTGTGGGAGAGGTCAGCCTAGTAGGCCCCCAAATCTAGCACCACCACCTCCTCGAGGTGCTCCAGTGTGCCCCTATTTCAGAGCTATACCAGAGAGTTACTTCCACCTACCAGCCATTCAGGGTTCTTCCATTGGGCACTCAGGTCACCAGGGTTCTTCCAACTCCTACACTCATTGGCTATTCAGGCTTCTTTCAGTAGGTCTACAGATCATTAGGGTCAGACTTCAGGGCAGTAAGTTATCACACCAAGGGGTTGTTTTGAGTGCGTAAATCTCGATCATATGAGGAGATACTGCCCCAAACTTTGAGGCAAGGTAGTACAGTAGGGTCAACAATCCATGATTAAAACACTGGTTGTCCAGCCGCCCAGAGGTGGAGGGCAAACTGGTAGAGGCCGTCCTAGAGGTGGAGGCCAAGTAGGGGGAGGTCAACAAGCTACTGTTCAGTACGGTGGAGGCCAGCCAACCGGTGCTCTAGCCAGATTCTATGCTTTTCCATCCAGACCAGATGCATTAGCCTCAGATACAGTTGTCACAGGTATTATTCCCGTCTGCGGTAGGTAATCTTCAATACTATTTGATCCATGGTCTACCTATTCATATGTATCATCTCTAATTTCTCATTTCCTTGATATTCCTTGTTAGTCCTTGGGTACTACCGTTCATGTGTCCATTACTGTGGGCAATTTTGTGGTTATGGATTGGATCTATCGGTCTTTTGTGGTCACATTCTATGATTTTGAGACTAGAGCAGACCTTATGTTGCTTGAGATGACCGATTTTCAATTCATCAAAGGTAAGGACTGGTTATCCCCATATCACGCCATCCTAGATTACCATGCCAAGAGTGTTACCTTAGCAATTGCCAGAGTTGTCGCAGTTGGAGTTGAATGGTTCCTCAGTTAGTACATCTAGTCAGGTTATTTCTATTCTAAAGGCTTGACGCATGGTTGAGAAGGGTTGTTTGGCTTATCTAGCTTATGTTCGGGACACCATTACAGAGTATTCGATGATTGATTCAGTTCTAGTAGTATGAGTGTTCGCTGATATGTTCCCTTCAGACCTTCCAAGCATGCCACCATATTGTGATATTGACTTTTGTACTTGACTTGGATCTAGGTACCTAGCACATATCCATTCCACCATATCGTATGGCTCCGAAAGAGTTGAAGGAACGACTGGTTGAGTTGTTAGAAAAGGGGTTTGTGAGACCAAGTGCGTCCCCTTGGGGTGCACCAGTGTTGTTTGTGAAGAAGAAGGATGGGACTATGCGGATATGCATTGATTACCACCAGTTGAAAAAGGTTACCATCAAGAACAAGTAGTCGTTACTGCGTGTTGATGATTTGTTTGATCAGTTTCGGGGTGCTAGAGTGTTCTCTAAGATCGACTTGAGATCAGGGTATCATCAGCTGAAGGTTTGGGACTCAGATTTTGTGAAGACTACTTTCTACACTAGATATGGCAATTAGGAGTTTCTAGTAATGTCTTTCGGCTTGACTAATGCCCCAACGACATTTATGGACTTGATGAACAGGGTTTTCAAGCCTTATATTGATTCTTTTGTTATTGTCTTCATTGACGACATCTTGATCTATTCATGTAGCCTGGGGGAGCACGAGCAGCATTTGAGACTAGTACTTCAGACATTGCGAGAGCATAAGCTATATGCTATGTTCTCCAAGTGTGAGTTTTGGCTTGAATCAGTAGCACTCTTGTGGCATGTCGTATCAGGAGGCGGTATTAAGGTGGATCCCAAGAATATTGAGGCAGTTCAGAGTTGGCCACGTCCCACTTCAGTTAAGGAGATCAAGAGTTTCCCGAGCTAACAAGTTATTATCATCAATTTATACAGGGCTTCTCATCCATTACATCACCTTTGACTAGATTAACCCAGAAGGATGATCCTTTTCATTGGTCCGATGATTGTGCGTGGAGCTTTCATAAGCTCAAGAAAGCCTTGACTATAGCACCAATTCTAGTGTTGCCTTTTAGTTCGGGGATGTATATGGTATCGACGATTCACGCGTTGGCTTGGGTTGTGTATTGATGCAGGAGAAGCGAGTGTTGATACCCAATTTTTTTTATGTATTTTTATATACAATATAATTTCAAAATAACATGTATATGCATATATAAGCTTGCCCAAGTGTTTTGGTATTTTTTCTAATTTTTAAAGATTTTTAAAATTAATTTATTGTCCATTTTAGCAGTACAAAAATCAATAATTATTACCAAAACTATCAATTTGGGTGAATAATATATTTATTCTCATATTTATACTAAAATATCGTTAAGGTAATTTTTGTATATTTTTACAAATTTATCTAGTACTTTTAAAGCTAAATTGCATACACTTGCAATTTTAGCCTATTTTAAGATTAATAGCATTTTTACAATTGTAAAATTGGTTTTAATATTTTAATTAATATTTATATATTATTAATTGATTCAGTACATTAAATTTTCTTTTAAAATTATTTTTACTATTTTTTGTAAAATAAAAGGGAAAACTAGCTATTTAACATTTAGCCTCATGTTATTTCATTTATAGCCCATTTTACATTTCAATTTTGGCTCTTAAATTGACCCACTTCTACCCCAATTAGACCATCCCAATTTCATTATTTTTAACCTGGCCCCCGACCCAATTAAAAAATCTGCTCGGTTCCTATTTTTGATCTAGGCCGTTGATCACGGCCATAAATCCCCTTACCTTTTTTAACTCCAAATGTCCTACTGTAATCTCTCATTTTACTCTAATAGCCGCCTTTGAAACCCTTCGTCTCTCAAACCCTCTCAATGGCTCTTCGGAACCTTAGTCGTCTCTTGCTCTTTTCAACCACCACTCCACCAGAATCCATGGTTTCTCAGGCCATGGATGGTCTATACTCACCCCTCTCCACCATTAGACCTTTGGAGTTCAAAGTTTTGAAGTTTGACCTCAACGGTTCTCTTTCAGATCTTCTCAGATCTTTGGTTCTATGGCTTCTTCGGCCTTTGCTCTGATATATTCAAGCCTCAAGAGCCTGATTCTCACTCGTCCGAATCAAGATAGGACTTTCTTCCAAGCCTTTCTCATTTCTAGGGTTTCTCCGAAACCCTAAGCTATTCGAGGTTTTTCTTAGATTTATTTTTGGTATATGTGATTTACTCGACTTTTAAAGTATTTTCCCCAAATTTTCTTTACAAATCGTTTGTTTTCAATTTAGGGTTTCTAAAAAGTATTCAAAATATCTTTCTGTTCATTTCTTTATGTGTGTTTGTTTGTGTTATGCTCGTATGTTTTTTTCTACCACACATGTGTTTGCTCTTGTATTTTCTTTCTATTATACATGATTCTTCCATACATCTGTATTATTACTGTGCCTTTAGACCATGCTCGCATGATTATCTCTATTATATTTTCCTACATGATTTCTATTGTATGTGTTTCCTGCTGAGTTTCATAATTTTTTTTGCATTACTGGACTTTGTCCGAGTTTTGATAAGCATGTTTCATCTACTGCTGCTTAAGTTTACACCACCTCTCTTTTCTTCTGAACTTGCTTAAGTTCTGTCTTTTCTAAAACATGCTCTTTTTATGCTCTTAAATTAGCTTTCTTTCTTTATTGTTATAAACCTGCTATCATATCTGTTTGTTTCTCATGAGGCTTTGAAATAGACCATTGAGTCTGTTTCAATGGCTTGCCTTCTCATCTCTATGTCTGATTCGATTTGAAAACCTAGGAAGAGGGTTTCTTTGGCAAGTTTGATTAGGTATCTAGTTTGTAACCCCGGACTATCAGACTCATTCTATGTACTATGAATTGAATTTGAAACTCTTTGCTTATGATTCTGAACCTTTCTATACCTGTCTTTTCTAATTAGCATGACAACTCTTCTTGTTTGTCTGTCTACTTTATATATGTGTAACGATCCGACCCGTCGTTACGGGAGTTATCGCCCCGTTTTCTTCATTTAACACTTCAATATGCTAATTTATATGTGTTCAGAATGTTAAAGCAAATCGGAAGAAATTTAAATAAAAATGAGGCCATAAATCTCTTTAAGAGAAGAATAGGTTGGAAAAGTAAACCGAAGGTTGACCGATCAGTTAGACAGCTCGGAATTGATTTTTTATGATTCGACTAGTTTCGGGGGATCATGTATGACCTTCGGAGGTCCGGTGTAGTTTTAGGCTTGAATTGGCTAAGGTTGAATTTTTATAAAATCCGAGCGGTAGCTGAGATTTTGATCCGGGAGTAAGAATGGAATTCCGACAGTTGCAGTAGCTCCGTTAAGTGATCTTGGATATGCGTGCAAAATTTCAGGTCATTCAGAGGTGTTTAGGTCGGGTTTTGGATCGAATGTTAGTTTCGGAAGTTTTGAAGAAACTTAGGCTTGAATCCGTGTGAAAATAGTGAATTTGATGTTTACGATGGTGTTTTTATGTTATGAGCAAGTTTTAATGAGGTAATGTGATATATTGGTGGCTTTGGTTGAGGTCCCGGGGGTCTCGGGATCATTTCGGATGGCCAACGGGCAAGTTTTGATCAAAAAGTTGCAGCAGAAAAATTGCAGTCAGTGATTGCTCTACGCGATGGCATAGAGTCATTGCGATCGCATAGTAGGGCCTGGAGGGTTTGAGAAAATGTGGTATGGGATTGCATAGCAAGGGGTGAGATCTCATAGGCTTATCAGACTGCATATTGCGATCGCATACCTAGTGCTGCGACAGCAGAAAAGAAAAGATGAGGCCTGGAAGATTGTGCTATGCGATCGCGTAGATGCATTGCGATCGCATAGAAGGGGAAATTGGAAGGAAAATTTAACTCTATGCGATCGCATAGGGCCATTGCGATCGCATAGAAGGGACGTCTGTGCAGAAACAAATTAATTAAAAACCAGTCGCGGCCCTAATCATTATTTCACAAATTTCACTTTGTGAAGAGATGGTTTTGGGTGCTGTGAAGAGAGGAATCAACTGGGTAACATCGGAGGTAAGTTTCTTGACTCAAAAACACAATTATATGATAGAATTGACATCAAACTTCATGAAATTGGGTTGAAATTGTGAAGAATTAAGGCCTATGTTTTTAAAACGAGAATTTGACTTTTGAAAGGCCATTTGAACTCCGATATTGGTAAATTTTATATGCTTAGACTCGTGTTGAGACGAGGATTTTGAATATGTAACTTACGTAATTTTTTGAGAAGCGTAGCGAAAGTCGGGTTTTACCAATTTGGTGTATTATCGCGTATTTCGTATAAATTGAATTGGGTTATGTTTCTTTGACCCGCAATTGATATAATTGTTGTGGTTTGACTAGATTCTACACATGAGGTGGCAAATTCAAAAGGAAAAGGCATCACAGACGAGTCTTTGACCGGCTAGAAGTGAGTAGTTTGTATATATGGTAGTCTGAGGGTTCGAAACCCCGGCTTAGCATATTGTAACGCTAGTAGGGCGTGGCTCGCACCCCGTGGCAGGTGTGGGATTGATTGTGACTGGGGATTGAGACTTAAGTCATCCCGAATGAGTATAATATGATATTAGTGGTTGAAAACCACTATGTTTGATATAATTGTAAGCCGTGTTTGGAGCCTTGTGCCGACCTGTAGTATCCCTAGGGGGTAATTATATATGTGATAGCTATACTTGCTTAATCACTGATCTCAGTCCTGGTTTGCAAATCACCGTATTGAATTGCTAAGTCACCTGTTTTGGGAAAAATTAATAAAAGTTAAAGTATTTTTCATAAATTAATGAAAAGGAACCTGGAATTAAATAATTTGAGCTGTTGTGTGACTTATATGATTGTTGTGGACTGAGGATCGATCGGGCTGCACGTCGCAGCGGTTGATATGATATGAGGATCGGGCTGCACGCCGCAGCGGTATTTGCGTTTGGGCTGTAGGAGCCACTCCGGAGTCTGTACACACCCCCAGTGAGCGCCGTCGACGTTAAATGGATTGGGCTACACGTCGTAGCGGTTATGTGCTTTGCATTGCATCTTTGTCTGTGAATTATCTCTGATAGTGGTAATGTACTGTTGTTGTTGCTAGTTCGTAGGAGGAATCAGACTGTAGTTTAGCTTCATTATGTGGTATTCCGTGGATCTCTTACTTTCAGCTACTTGTATATATTTATTACTCACTGAGTACTTAGTACTCACCCCTACTCCCTGCACCTTTGTGTGCAGATTCAGGTACACAGGAGGGATAGACGAGCACTCTAGCTTTTATCGGTATTTATCCGAGTTGCTGAGGTAGCTGCTGGCGTTCGCAGGACCTGGCTTCTCTTCTTATTCCAGTTTTTCCTTTGTATATACATTATTCTTACTTGAGTATTTGGTTTAGATATTGTTATCCGATCCTGTTTAGAGGCTCTAGACTCGTGACCCAAGATCTTTGGGTGGTTATTCAGTTTAGCTTTAATGTTGATAATAATATCCAGGTAATTGATTTGAGCTTCATGCTCGGGATAAGAGGGTAAATGGTCGGGCTTGCTTAGCAGTTGTGTTGGGCGCCATCACGACCGGGATTGGGGTTGTGACAATATGAGAATTTGTTCTTGCAAAAAGGGTTAATGCGAGTAATTGATTGATTTCAAAATCCTTTCCATAAAGCCTGACTAATTGTTACTAATTTTCCTTTAATTAAACCTTCTTTACCTTTCCTGACTTAGTTCATTCGAATAAAGCCTGTGATTTTGATTTCACTGGCTGTTTGTTTGATTCCCTTTCCTTATTCTTACAAACCATTTACCACTGAACTTTGCCTTAAATAACTCATGTGTATTTACCATTCTTGTGTTACTTTAGAAAGATTCCAATCAAACTTCTTTCCTTAATTGTCTTTTACCCACTTGAAATTAGAATCCCTTAACTGAAGAGGGATTCCGTGTGATTGATTGCAAACTATTCCCTTACCTTTTCTTATTGGTTTTCTGCACTATAAAAGGGGCACGACCTTTCTGCACTGAGAAACCTTGAACTTTCAGTTCAATACCTTCAACTTACATTACTCACAAACTTACAATGCAGTAATTCTTTGAGTTAAATACTCGAGCACACATTATTCATTTGCAATTTGAATACTCTTGCAACATTCTGCTCTCTTCTAGGATCATTTGGACTGTTTGCCTGCAACTTGGTTTTTCAAGACTACTGCTTTACTTATTTTTTTCCCGGAAACTGGTATGTTCTAATTTAACTTTTCAGCTTCACCCCTATGTGTGTACTTTATAGTTTCAACATTCTTGTTTACTTTGTTTTTTATGTTCAATAATGACTATGCATGTTCTTCTCTTTGCATCTACTGTTTGTTGTGAATTCCCCATACCCCTACTCCCTTCTATGGGTTTGAGTTAAGATTCATGGTCTAGCAGTATCCAAATTACTGCTCAAGTATGAACCTGATCCTCAATGGATCCTAACTCCCAAAATTTAACTAACAGGCTGGTCAGGGGTGTGCTATCACTCCTAATTGTTAGGCATGACCACCAGCCTACCATGGCCTTCCTTAACTCCCCCTGTATGCACTTATACTTACTCTTAGACACTAAGTTCTGCCCCCTCCTTTGAGCCTTGCCTTGGGACCTTGAGTTCCCTCTGAACTTGGACATTCGAGGGCTGCCCATTCCACACTGCACTATAATTTAATTTTGCAATATATTTGGGGTGTAAGCACTGCCCGGAGTCCACTTGAGGCTCTTGGTAACTTTGACACATCCCAAATAAGATAAAGGCTTTGGAAATATGACCTCTGGAAGTTGGTTTATTTCATATTTCAGACCTGGGTTCTGAATTAGGCTCTCATTGGTTGGAATTTTTAATTTCTGATGTAATTTTACTTTTCTTGATGTTTTCAGGTTGTAATAATTTGTAATAACTTATGGGATGTATAGTGAAAAGAGGAGGGTCACTCATGTATATATGTGGGTAGATATCATATTCGGAGGCATTTATTCATGCAATCTCATTCTGCTCTTCATCTATGCATGCCATACAGAAATCCCGTCTATAGTTTTTCATCTATGCATGTCATATAAAAATCTTGTCTATAGTTCTTCACTTATGCATGCCATATAAAAATATTGTCAATAAGTTTATGCATCTGCATATAGAAATCATGTCTATAAGTTACTGCACTTCTGCACATAGAAATCATGTCTATAAGTTTCCACTCTTTTGCATATAGAAATCATGTCTCTAAGTTTCTGCACTTCTGCATATAGAAATCATGTCTAGAAGTTTCTGCACTTCTACATATACATATGTCACTAGGCAAAGAGTCTATAGGTTAAAATAATAACAAGTTGCATCCTAGATACCATGCCTATAGGATTCCTTCATCCTGATAATCGTTTTAAAACCAACAACCCTTAGAAATCATGCCTATAGGAGTAACTAGGTTAATCTGATTCATCTCTTTCATCTACAAGTCTAAAATCAGTAGTAATGTCGCCTAAAAACTGAAGAACTTGTGTTTGTCTATAATCAATAAGCCTTCATTTAAATCAGTGTAAGCATTGTTAGATATCATGCCTATAGGTCTCACCTAGGCAAGCCATTAGGTAATTTACTGCACCAGCCTTTGATAATTACATCTAGCAGGCAGACCTAATTCAGACTTCTTATCTAAAAATGTGATAAATATGCCACGCCTTAACATCTAAGTTTAATTCAGACCATAAATAGTATATATAAGTCATGCTAAACAATTTGTTGCTTTAAGTGAGGAGGCGTATTAAGCCTTTATACTTCTATCAGTTTCTCCTTAACTACTTTATGTGTTTTGTTTGCCGTGTTAGAATTTTATCCTTTTAAAACTCTAAAAAACCAAATCTCCCTTCCTTTTAGGATTAATAGTCCCAAAATTCTTCCGGCACTGATAGGACTGGGATATGTAATAGCATACAATAAGTAACGAGACCATTTCACGATTAAATACTTTAACGGGGTGGGTAAGGGTAGACATGGATATGATGACCACGCGATAACACCACGTGTATAAATGGTTACTGGGTATTGTGTGGGGTGATCCATATTTTTTATAAACCTAGGACCTCCCTTCCTCTTTATTACTTTTTTTTTTCAAAATTTTAAAGCTGTTTTTTAGTTCTTCAACTTCTTCTTTTACTTCAATTACTTGTACCTATTATGCGAATCTCTCTTTTAATCGTCGTATTTTCAGTTCTGTTTCTTCCCCAACTTCCGCCTCTTTCACTTCCCTTTTAAAATTACTTGCATCAATCATTTGACCCCCTTCTCCATATTTGTGTATTATTTCTTTAATTGTAAAACTACCTTCTTCTAAATTTCAGCATTTTTTGCACCTCATGTACTTCTTTATTTGTAACCATTATGTGAAAGTTACTTAGTATTTATAATGCTTTCTTATTTACTTGTTGTTTATATTTAAAGTCACAATTATAGCATGGTCGAGAATCACACTAGTGGATCTTAATGGGTCCCTAACACCTTCCCCCCAGGATAATTTCTAGCCCTTACCCAAACTCTGGTTCTTCAACTCAGAACCTTCTTAGTATCCCAATGCTCTATGATCATTAGGTGGAGACTCTTCAAAATCCAAACCCAATTCCCAAAAGGGAACGCGTTTTTCTCCCAAATATCATAAACCCGATTTTGCAAGAGAAAATGGGGCATCGGTAGCAAGTTATTGCATATGCTTCGGGTCAGCTGAAGATTAATGAGATGAATTACCCTGTGACTAGAGGTAGCCGCGATTGTTCATACTCTTATGATATGGAGACATTATATGTCATATGAGGTTTATACTGATCATCATAGCTTGCAGCATTTATTCAAGTATAGAGATCTCAATTTGAGGCATTATAGATGGCTTGAGTTACTAAAGGATTATGACATCACCTTTCTTTATCATCCGGGCAAGGCAAATGTGGTCGCAAATGCCTTAAGCAGGAAAGCAGAGAGTATGGTTAGCTTGGCATTCATTTCAGCGGAGGAGAGGCCACTAGCTTTGAACATTCAGTTCTTGGCTAACAGACTTATGAGGTTGGATATTTCAGAGCCCAGTCGAGACTTTGCGTGTATTGTTTCTTAGTCTTCATTATTAGGGCAGATCAAGGGTCGAAAGTTTGATGATCCGCATTTGGCAGTTCTTAGAGAGACGGTACTACAAGGTAGTGCCAAGGAGGTTTCTTTTGGCGAGGATGTTGTTCTGTGACTCCAGGGTTGCCTATGTGTTCCTAATGTCGATGGATTGAGGGAGAAAATACTAGAAAAGGCACACATTCACGGTATTCTATTCATCTGGATGATACGAAGATATATCATGACCTAAGGCAGCATTATTGGTGGCGACGAATGAAGAAAGACATAGTTGAATATGTGGCTAGGTGCTTGAATTACCAGTAGGTTAAGTATGAGTACCAGAGGCCAGGTGGCCTACTTCAGCAAATGCCTATACCTGAGTGGAAATGAGAGCGCATTACTATGGACTTCGTAGTTGGGTTGCCACGGACCTTATGAAATTTTGATGCAGTTTGGTTCATTACCGACAGGTTGACGAATTTGGCACACTTCATTCCGGTTGTGACTACCTCTACTTCAGAGATGTTGGCTCAGATTTATATTTGGGAAATTGTTTGGTTGCACGGTGTGCCTGTTTCCATTATATCAGATAGAGGCCCTCAGTTCACTTCCCAATTCTGGAGCTGTACAGAGTGATTTGGGACTCATATAAAGCTCAGCACAACATTTAACCCGCAGACCGACGAGCAATCAGAGCAGACATTTCAGATTTTGAAGGACATGCTTAGAGCTTATGTGATTGACTTTGGAGGGCAGTGGGATCAATTTTTGCCTTTAGCTGAGTTTTCTTACAACAATAGTTCTCAATCCACGATCGAGATGGCTCCATTCGAGGCTTTATATGGTCGGCGATGTTTTTCTCCTATTGGGTGGTTTGAGCCTTGTAAGGCTAAGTTATATGGTACAGATTTGTTTAAAGGTGCCTTGGAAAAGGTAAAGTTGGCCCAGGAGTGACTTCGCACAGCATAGTCCAGACTGAATATTTGCGTGGATCAGAAGGCGCGGGATGTATCATTCATGGTCGGTGAGAAGGTTCTCTTGAATGTCTCACCAATGAAGGGTATTATGAGATTCGGAAAGAAGGGCAAGTTGAGCCCCAACTTAATAGTCCCATTTAAGGTGTTGAGGTGAGTTGGGGAAGTTGCTTATGAGCTTGATTTACCCCCAGCCTATCAGGAGTTCATCCGATTTTTCATGTGTCTATGCTTTAGAGGTACCACACCGACTTGTCACATGTGTTAGACTTCCGCATTATTTAGCTAGATGAGAGCTTGGGTTGTGAGGAGGAGCCAATTGCTATTATGTACAGACAGGATCGCCAGTTATGATCCAAGAGGATTTTTGCGGTGTAAGTTCAATAGAGGGGCCAACCAGTTGAGGAGGTGACACGGGAGTCCGAAGTGGACATGCGGAGCATATATCCATACTTATTTAACACTTTGGGTGTGAATCTAAACCCGTTTGAGGACAAACATTTGTTTAGGATGGGAGAATGTAATAACATGACTAGTCATTTTACTTTCTAGAACCCCTTCCCCTAAATAAGACTTCACGTACTTGATTTTACTGATTTATAAATTACGGAGATGGTTGGTTCGGGATTCGTAAGAGTTTGGGTTGAAATCGAAATATTTAGTTCCTTAAGGTTGGCTTAATAGGCCAAGTTTGACTTCAGTCAATATTTTTAGTGAGCGGGCTCGGAGTTGAGATTTGAAAGTTCCAACAAGTCCGTACAATGATTTCGAACTTGGGCGTATGTCCGGATCGGGTTTTAGATGACCCTCTTTGGCGCATAATAGTGAAAGGTGATTCCTTAAGGATTTTTAAGTTCTTTAAATTTCATTTGGAGCGGGTTTTTGTGATATCGTGGTCCAAAAGAATTTTCGAGACAGAGAATACTTCCATAATGTCATTTAAGACTTGCATGCAAAATTTGGTATTATTTCGAGTAGTATAAGTACGTTTTGACACATTAGAAGTAGATTGAAGAACTTGAAGTTCATAAGTTTGATCTAATTGGTTTTTGGGTGTGATTCTTAGTTTCAATGTTGTTTCGGGCATTCCAAGGGTCCAAGCGAGTCCGTTTTATGATTCCAAACTTGTTGGTATGTTCGGACGGGGCCCCGGGACCCCGAGCATTAATCAGACGAAGCTCGAGCTAAGTTGAAAATTGGAGAAGGAGCTGAAGCTCCAGTTGCTGTCATAACCGCAATTACGGTTGGGTAGGCGTAGATACGAGCCTGCAGCAGTGGCTGAAGCATCACAGATGCGGCCAAAGGGGAGGAGTCCAGGTTCCGCAGATGCAGCCCCTCTTTCGCAGAAGCGGAACCACAGGAATAGTCACCGACCGTAGATGCGGCTGGCCCGACCCATTTTCGCAGAAGCGGATATTCTCCCACAGAAGCGAGACTGCAGGTGCGAAATTGCTAAAGGTAGTGGCCTTCATTTAATACAGGAGTTTGTCATTTTTTGACACATTTCATTTCATCCTTGGGCAATTTGGGAACTTCAGAAGGGGAGATTTCAACCTTGCTTTGTTAGGTAAGTAATCTCTAGTTAATAAGAGTTTTTAATAAGAGTTTAATACATAGTTCAAGGATAGATTACTACATGTAAATTAGTAAAAATTATGGGTTTAGATTAAAACCTAGGGTTTTGATAAAAATAAGATTTAACTACAAAAAGTTGTCAGAATGTAGCAGAAATCATATATTCTTGATCCTGAGGTTATGTGTAACGACTTTATTCAAAAATTTCCGGAATCCCGCCACGTAAGCCCGAGGATGAATTTTAGGAAATTTGCACTTAGGATGGGGAAATTATTTCAATAGTTAGAATATGAACTCTTGAGCATATATTGACTAGTTCTTACCTTATTTGAATAGTTTTGGATCGTTCGACTCCGCTTTGAGGATTTGTGCGCATTCTTGAATTTGGATGTAAGCTTTAAGGCTAGGTAAGTCTCCCTTTTGTAACCTCGTAAGAGGGAATTAACCCCATAAGTAAATTAAATAATTTTATGTTACTATTTGTGGGGGCTACGTACGTAGGTGGTAACGAGATTCCGTGCGTAGCTACTATTATGCTAACTGTCCGGATAGTTTTGGACCCATATCATGCTATACTTGAAATGCTTGCGTCCCTAATTGCTAGTAAGATCACTTAAGTCATGCTGGAAATTGGTAAACAAATGTAGACGACTATACTCACTTACTTGAGAATTTGTATGAATTACTTGACTATAAATGAGCCATGTGTGCTTCCTCGATAATAAATTATTATTTGTTGATCGAGCTGAGCGACTCAGTAGTAAATAGATGCATCTATGGTTCAGACCATTCGACCATTTGGTACTGCACAGTTTAATTATATATTGGACCGGGCCGTACGACCTCGGCACAATGTGAGTATATGATTTATGTGGAACTTTCCGGAACTTACATTGCTTAAACGCTTGAAATGTAAGTTATTACATAATATGAATGAAATTGATATATTGTTTATGAAAGATTATCTTATTTCTCCTTGTTCTTGGAGTGCGTAACACTTAAACTGAATTATTAATGACCCTAGTAGGTGTCAAGTCGACCCATTGTTACACTTCTTCGAGGTTAGACTAGATACTTGCTGGGTACATGATGTTTATGTACTCATACTATATTTCTGTACTTAATTGTACAGGATCTAAGGTAGGTGCATCTAGCTACCCGTCATGATACCTAACCGATATCTCACAGCCAACTGCCCCCTTCGGAGCCGTTCAGCAGCATGTTGGAATCTCCCCTTTTGTTATTAATGTTTATTCTATTTCAGGCAGTAGGATTGTTATATTTTGTACATTCTACTAGTTGCTCTCGTACTTGTGACATTAGATCCTGGCACACACATTAGTAGACTATTATTTATGATTGTATTCCTTGTATTATGATTCCTTTTAGTCTTTTCCGATTCAGTTGCCTTATAAATTTGTTAAATCATTAACTGTTTTAAATTTAAGTTAAGTAAATATTGAGATTATTTTATTAAATAAATGATAACTCACTAGTTGATTAGGGTTGGCTTGCTGTTGGGCGCCATTACAACCTATAATGGAATTTAGGTCGTGATACAGGGCATTGGGCATGTCTGAGGCGTAAGTCCCAGCGACCAAGGCGTAAGTCTCACGGAATTAAGCTCATACATAAGTTCAGGAACATTTTACGAGTACTTCGCCTTGGGGCAAACCTTGGACAAGTCTCAATTTTACCTTTCAAATCAGATCTATAAAGCGCTTACACCCTATACTTCAATTTGCATGACACTCAGCCACTCAAATTTTAAACTCTGATATGAGGTTTTTTTTTTCTCTTTTATCAAATTCATGAACTTTCCATCCATCCGTTCAATACTTATTCACTATAACCACTTTTAATATACCTGTTAAGTTAAAATTTTATTACATTTCATCCAATCGAATATTTTCCATGTAAAAACGGATAGATGATGTATATGAGAGTATTGGTTGATGATGGGTTAATTTTATTGATGGTCATTCAACTATCTTTTAATTTTGTTAGTCACTTAATTATTTTTTGTCACTTAAAGTAACTATACTTTATTATTATCGCTTAAAAGTCATTTTGGCTCAAACGCTTACTATAAATATGATATGGCATAAAATTTAACGAGAAAAATCCAAAAATAAATGCCACAAAAGCTTAAATAAACTATACCCACTTTAGATTCATTTCCCCTTAAATGTGATTTGACCCATAACCCAGATGGTTTCGAAAAAAAAAGACATTAAATTTCATGTTAGTTGTCTTTTCTGTTACATAATGCCCATATATAATTATTCTATACTAAAAAATACTTATCTTGGTTGTATGGCTCATCCGAGTCAATTTATAACTCTATTGAAGTTAAAATACTATTCTATCCAACTTATATAATATATTTATTATTTTCTAATAAAGTTAAAATAGTATTGTATCCATCTCGCATAACATTTAATGTATCATAATCATAGAAGAATAATAGGTTAATAAGAATCTATTTTCACAATGAACATGCACTTACAGACAACCTATTGCAATTGTTTAGACGACAGAAAGATTATCTATACTATCAAAACCACCCAAAAAGTCACAAAACCTAATTTCATTAGGGGTGTGCATTTTTTTTTCCGTCGAAACCCATTTTGATTAGGGGTCAAATCATATTTATGGAGGAATAGATTTAGTGGGTATGATCCATTTAAGCTTATGTGGTATTTCTTGTTGAATTTTTCTTATTAAATTTTATGTGTCATATTTATGATGAGGTTTGAGCCAAAATGACTTTTAAATAACAATGATAAAGCTTAGTTACTTTTAAGTAATAAAAAGTAATTATATAATTTTAATAAAATTAAAAGATAGTTGAATGATCATAAGTTAAATTTAATTATATAATTTTAATAAAATTAAAAGATTGTTGAATGATCATAAGTTAAATTACCCTGTTTAATAATTATACCATTTCAATCATATATCTCTGTTACTAATTTTAAAAAAGAAAAAAGAATTTAAGGATTGGTTAGACGGATGACAGGAGAAAGCTAGAGTGCCATGAGATAATTAGTAACAGATTACAGAAGCAAGGAAAGGGAGTAATGATCTTTTTATCCTTTAAGTTCATTGAGTGTCAAATCTCACCTCCTCAGTCCTCCAACCCAAAGTCAATATTTTTCTTAGAAGCATATATCATGATTTTGACAGTTTTTTTTTTTTCAAATTATAAATTAAGTTTTAATTACTAATAAAACATATGGTACTTCGACGTAACCAGATAACCAAATTGAATAAGCTCCTTGCGACTCATAAGTTCTCCGCCTTTTCCATGGAAAATAATTATCTGCTGTTCCAATACATTCATAAATAACATGGATTATCTTTTATCTATATCTCAAAGCATTGGCAAATTAAATGATTTCTTACTAGTATTGTTTTAAATGTACTCTATTCTGTCAGTTTGATAATATAGATTCTCATACGCCTACAAAACTTTAATAGAAATGCTAATTCATTGAACAATTTTGTCAAACACCTAAAGAACAAAAGCCATTGATATTCCTCAAGAGAAATACATATAAAGATAAATCAAAGAGATGCTAGAAGAAATACCTACCAGAAAATATGATTGAGGGAAGATAACACGCTGTAGTATAAACTTGAAAACAAGAGGAGGGAGATGTTCTGGAGCGTTACTTTTCTTATTTGGAGATGGCGTTACTTCTCCAGGTTTGTTCGAGATTTTGCTGAGAAACCAGTTCGTTCCAACCTTTTAAGGCACCAGACCCTTGATGGCTTACATCCAGTTTTTTACCAAAAATATTGGCATATTGTGGGAAATTCTGTAAAAGCTCTTTGTCATCAGGCTTTTAAGGACTCCAAAATAGATCCTACTATTAATACTACTTATATTTGTCTAATTCTAAAAAAGAACATGCTGCTACTATAGCTCAATATCGACCGGTTAATCTTTGTAATACTATTTATAAAATTATTACAAAGATAATTGTCAATAGACTTAAGCCTATTATGGATCATCTTATTGATCAAATTCAATCTAGTTTTAAAAAAAATAGACGTGCATCTCATAATGCTATTATTGTTCAAGAACTATTAAATCGTTTTGCTAAAATGAAGGGTAAGAATTATAATATTCTTCTTAAATTAGACCTTGAAAAGGCTTTTGATAAACTAGAATGGTCTTTTATTTACAACACTTTACATATTCTTAATTTCTCTATTAATATTAGCAAAACTTAATAATGTCTTGTATTACAACCACTTCTACTGCACTCCTTATTAATGGTAAGTCAACTGAATTTTTTTATCCTACAAGAGGAATACGACAAGGTGACCCTCTTTCACCGTACATATTTATTCTATGTCTTGAAATGTTCTCAAGGAAAATAAATTTAGAAATAGACTATAATATGTGGCACCCTATTTCTATTGGAAAAAAAGGACCTCAATTATCTCATCTGTTCTTTGCGGATGATATAATTTTATTTTCTAAAATTACACCCAAATCTTGTCATTTATTTATTAATACTACTACTTTTTTTAGTACTTATTCGGGACAAACTATTAATTTAGACAAGTCAAAAAAACATTTCTCAAAAAATTACCCCAATTCTCTAAAGCTTGATTTACAACATATGTTTAACATAAAAGAGTGTACTAAGTTTGGCCAATACTTGGGTTTTCCCATTTTCACTTCTGAACCTTTAAAAAGAGACTTTCAGTTTTTATTAGACAAGTTTAAATCAAAGTTAGTAGGATGGAAAACTCATTTTCTAACAAAAGCGGGAAGACAAACTCTAATTCGTTCTACTTTGAATAGCCTTCCTAATCATGTAATGCAATTTATTACAATTCCTAGTTCTATTATTACCTTACTTAATACATATCAGAGGAAGCTTCTGTGGGGTACTACTCTACACAAGAAAAAAATTCATCTTTTAAAATGGTCCATTGTAACTCAGCCTTTGGTTCTTGGGGGTTTAGGTATCCAGAATCGTCGTACTAAAAACAATGCATTACATGCTAGTTTGCATGGGTATTATTTCAAAATCCAACTCAACTTTGGGCAAATGTACTAATTCATAGTCATTTATGAAATTACAAGAATATCATTTCTTCAAAATCTTGAATTTGGCAAATCATTATCAAAGGTTGGTCCTCTTGCCAACTTGGTTTTCAATGAATTTTAACAAATGATAATCATGTTCACTTTTGGACTGAACCTTGGATAAATCATCGTACTATTTTGCGTAATTTCATTTATGGTCCTTTTCTAGAAGGAGAAATCAATAAATATGTATCTGACTATTTTTACAATCATAAATGGCATTTACATGATTTACCATTTGTACTTCTTCCTTTGTTGGAAGCACATATATTAGTATTTACATGGCTATAATACCAACTAATTATGACCATATTATTTGGGCCATCACTCCTTCCGGTTTATTCTCAGTCAAATCTATTTATCATGAAATCTCTCCTCTTTTCTCTAATAATAATTCTCAGCTCTTAAGTTTCAAATGGATTTGGAAACTACATACATTTCCTAAGATCTCCTTCTTCATTTGGTTAATTTGTCATGGTCGAATACCAACTGCTGCCTATTTACATAAAATAAATATTTTGAGCACTAATTTATGTACTAATTGTGGGTTACGAGCTGAAACGATTCATCACATTTTCTTTGAATGTAGTAATGTTGTTTCACTTTGGCAGACTTTTAACATTAACATAAATCAAAAGTTTGGTCCTATTAATGTGAGTTATATGCCTTGGTGGCATACGCTCTTTACAAAAAGTAATTTAGGTCATTATAAAGGTATTCCTTTTGAGAATATACTTCCTTTTGCTATATGGCATCTTTGGACGATTATGAATAATAATCTTTTGGAACAATCAAATACATGTTCTAATGCTCTTTTAGTGTATAACCAAGCAGCTGAATTCTTTTATCTTACGCACTCAAAGAACAGTATAACTACTATATTACCTCTTTATATAAAATGGCATCCACCAACAGGGATAATTCTTAAGTTAAACATAGATGGCTCTACTAAGATGAATCCAAGTGCTTGTGGAATTGGGGGTGTTTTTAGGGACTCTATGAGTAGTTGGGTCTTAGGGTTTTCAGGCCATGTTCAAAATGATTCTAGTTTACAAACTGAATTATTATCACTAACCATGGGCCTTCAAATAACCGTGAAATTTAATATCTATCCGTTATTAATTGAAATAGACGCAACTACAATTTTAGACTTACTAAAATCTCCAACACCTAAATACACTAATATTGTTGCTGATTGTAGGTACTTACTCCATCAGTTGCATGATCCAGAACTACACATAATCTATAGGGAGAAAAATGGAGTAGCCGGCTGTTTAGCCAAGTATGAAGCATCACATATGGAGGCAAATGTGGAAATGTTTTCAAGTCCTCCGAATTTTGTGTTAACTTCTCTTCAGCAAGATCAAGCACGAATGCTGAGTAGAAGATTATGTAAACCATCGACTATGTTAGCTAATACTAGGATAAGTTGTAATAGTTTTTCTAGGTCTACTTTAAATAGTATGTATAATGTAGTAGGAACTAATCTGATGCAGTTTATGCGTCCAACAAATTCTTATGTAATTACTTAACTTATCTAATATATCTATCCTTTTGACAAAAAAAAAAGTAGAATCTAAATTTACTTCAAAAATTGATTAGGTGAATAATATTCAATATTAAGAAGTTCCAGACGAAATACAGAGGGATGAAATACTTTAGATGAGGAATGTAAGCAATAAAACTCCAGAAGATATATGCATTGTAATGTAAAACTATTTATACAACTAAGTCATAAATAAACGTTTACGATAAACATCATACTAGAGAACGTGGTAAAGATGATGAAAGTACTCTACTAATACGTTATGATAATATATGAATTTTACTATATTTATACCCTAAATAATCACACTTTAATGCTGTTTTGATAATATATATAATGACAAAATGCTCTTATTAGTGTTTTTCATGTGTTACAGGTACAAAGTGGTTGAAGAAGGCTAAAGAGAAATGTTGGAGTCAAAAGGAGATGAAAAAGGTATTTGTGCAAAAATCATGGAAACCACGCTTGAACAGCCCTAATGATTCAGAATTGCTGTTTGACCGTGATTCTACCGCGACCACGGCAGAACTGCGGTGGATGAGGTCTGCCAAAAGTTTTGAGATTCAAAGAGTTGATTTGACCATGGTTCTACCGCGACCGCGGCAGAACCGCGGTGAGAGGCGTAAACTTGAAGGACTGAAGTGTAAAAATGGGATTTTAATAACCTAAACCCTATATAAAACCTTAGGATCCGCCCAAAGGAGGCAAGTTTTGTATTATTGAGTACTTTTGCAAGGAAACTAGTGTGAGAGAATTCTCTAAACATATCTCTAACTTTTCTTTTGAATTTTGATTATGAAATCTATTCTATCTTTTGCTTTCATAGTTATGAGTAGCTAAATTCTTATCTAAGGTTGTGATGGAACCTATTGGTTGATGAACTTCTGATTTATGTGAATATAAATTGTTAGTTAATCTCTATTTGTTCAACTTCATTCTTGGTGTAGTGAATTGATAGGATCCTCAATTAGCTGTGCCTATTTAGTGTGCATAACTTGGGAAAAATGCATATTTAGGTTATTGTTGAACAACACCATACCTAGATTATTAGAGGAGTCTATAATTGCGGGTTAAAAGGTGGGATTAGTAATACCAAAATCTTGGGAGTAATTTAAAGTGAATTGTGATAATTAAAGCAAGCTAGGGTAGCTCGGAAGAGTACAATAGTAAATTACTGTAATTACTCAGGAGAGAATTACGGTAGAAAGATTGTTCATGATTGATAGAGATATATTGATAAATTTGTA
>JASVEL010007938.1:0-85914 GCA_032618575.1 Nicotiana noctiflora | reverse complement strand
CGAGCATAAACAGAAAGGATTCCATCAATAGGGGAAATCATCACATTAGTCTTTCTCATTCTTGTTTACAACATATCCAGTTATTATTTTAGTTAATTAGTTCTTTGCAAAAGTAGTTATTCGAAAACACTCAAAAGGGATATTTGAATATTTGGGAAGGCTGATTCGGAAAATTATTGGGTTTTGAAGATTCTAGTTGATAGGTTAACTCTCTAAGGATTCGACCCCGTGTTTAATACTTGGGTTATATTTGTTGCGACAACATTGTCCTTTTTATAAGGCATAGATATGCGTCATCAAATTTTGGCGCCATTGCCAGGGATTTAACGGAATTATCAATTGCATTGATAGAATTACATGATTCTTGTTGTAGTCAGATTTCTCTCTGCACAATTTTGATTGAACATTTTGACCATTGTTGAATTGGTTGCTCAGGTGCATGCCTAGATAATCTAAAATGACTGGAGAATTACTTGAAGGACTCTCACACCCAGAGCAAACATTCCGGGCACTAAACCGGGCAAACAAACAACATCAACAATCTCAGCAGACATTGAAATGGGAGACGCAAATGATCCTAACTAGCAAGCTGGGTTAAATGTTAGGGAAGAGGCGTAGGAGGCGCCTGAGGGTGCACTTTTTTATTGGGCACAACCATCAACTGACAACTTGGCTACTGCCATTATTGTGCCCGCAATTCAAGCTGAATCATTCCAGATCACAAATAATATGCTACACTTGTTGCAAAACAAGGGACTCTTTTTTGAGACATAGGTTGAAGACCCTCTGCAGTATCTGAAGAATTTTCTCTCTATATGCAAAATGCAGAGACAACCCAATGTGACACCGGAAGCAATCAGGCTATTATTGTTTCCATTCTCAGTTACAGGAGCTGCACAGGTATGGCTCAACTCACTCCCTATCAACTCTATAGCAACATGGGATGAGTTAGTCAAACAATTCCACAACAAGTTTCACCCACCTAACCAAACAACTCAACAAATTGATGATATTGTAAGCTTCAATCAAAAACCAATGGAGACGTTACATGAGACTTGGGGCAGATTTAAGGGTACGCTAGTCTTGTGTCCTCACCATGGGGTTCCAGAATAGATTTTGGGACAAAGGTTTTATATGGGGCTCTTGAATAGCATGAAGAATATAGTTGATGCTTAAGCAGGTGGGGCTTTTCTGAGCAAGACCTGGAGAGAAGGCCAGAATTTGCTAGACAAGATGGCTCAAAATTCAGGATGGACAACCAGAAATGCTCCTATCACTCTAGTGGCACACTCTGTGCCCCTGGACCCTTCCAACACTATGGCGGAAAACATGGCTACTCTTTTGATATAGATGAGCATCCTGACCAAAAAGGTGAAAGAATCGGGAGTTAAGCAGCAGGTACATATTGTAGATACTACCAATGGGTGTTTATGCACATCTTGCATTAGCCAACCCATAGGTAACCTATGGACTGCAGAACATGAACATCACCATCAGCATGAAGACATAAATTATGTGGCTAATTATGGAGGTCAGCGACAGGGAAATCAGAATTGGGGTTAGCAGGCTCCACGGCAATACAGGCCCCCTCAGCCACAATACAATGCAGGAAATATGGGAGGTATGAGGCCACCCAACAATATGGCTCCATATCCTAGACCTCAGGATTTCAACAATCAGCAGCAAGGGTATCATCCACCTCCTCAACAACACGGGGGTAGATAAGAAGATGGGTTCGCAAGATTAGAAGCTTTGCTGCAACAATTTATTGGGTCCAATACAAAAATCAATGAAACAGTAGATGCACACGATGCAGCTAATAAAAATATTGAGGTTCAAGTGGGCTAGATTTCTTTGACATAGAACAATCGTCCTCAAGGGACATTACCTGCAGACACTCAAACCAACCTAAAAGATCAAGTCCCAATGCAGCTGATGGCAGCGAGTCTGAGAAATGGCAGAGATCTTGATACTGAACAAGAGAGAACTAGAGGCAATTTGCAGGCTGAGACACTTATTCCAGTACCCATTGAACTGGATGAGTCTACATGATTGACAGAAGTTACAGTCCAGCCAGCAACTGAAAATATTAATGTGCAGTAGGAAACTGAGAAAGTAGCTTAACATGTAGAACAACCGGTTGTGGAACAAGTAGCAGAAAAGGAAAAATCCCAAGGGATTGGGATGAAGAGGCCTCCAGCCCCATTCCCTCAAAGGTTGGCCAAGCACCAGAAGGAGGAACAATATAAGAAGTTCTTTGAAATGCTTAAGCAAATCCAGCTAAACATTCCCTTTATTGAAGCTTTGAAAGAGATGCCCGGGTATGCTAAAATGATGAAATACTTGATGTCGCGAAAGTTTGATTTTCAAGACTTGGCCACATTTACACTTACTCAGACGTGTAGTGCAGTGGTATCCAGACCCATAGCTAAAAAGTTATCTGATCCAGGTAGCTTTACTATTCCTTATACTATAGGGAACTTTGTTTTTACTAAGGCATTATGTGATTTGGGGGCTAGTATCAATCTTATGCCCTTGGTGATCTATAAGAGGCTGGGCATTGAGAGAGCTAGGCCTACTTCAATGTTACTACAGCTAGCTGACAGGACTGTAAAACGGCCATTCAGGATCTTAAATGATGTGCTCATTCAGGTGGGAAAGTTTGTGTTTTCCAGCTGATTTTGTGATTCTTGACTGTAAAGTGGATGAGGAGATTCCTATAATCTTAGGAAGACCATCATTGGCCACTGGGAGAGCATTGATCAATTGTGAGAAGTTGAGGAGCTCAAGATGAGACTAAACGATGAAGAGATCATATTCAATGTGCAATAATCTGTGAGGCGCCTGAGTGAGTTTGAAAATTGCTCCCTTAGTAATGCAGTAGATGTGATAGTGGAGACAGAAGATGTAGCATTGACAGCTGAGGATCCATTAACAACATGCCTAATGAACTTAGAGGAAGTAAATGGTGAAAGTCTAGCGGAATGGGTGTTATCACTGGAAGGTAAGGGGTTTTGGGATAGAAATTTGGAATTTGAACCTCTATAACTAAAAAATAGAGAGGCCCCTCCAGCAAAACCATCCATTGAGGAACCACCCAAGCTGGAACTCAAGCCATTACCAGCTCACCTCAGGTATGAATTTCTGGGCCCTAACTCCACTTTACCTGTTATTATATCATCTTGTTTGCTAGATGTGCAGGCTCAACAGCTTATACAGGTACTCAAAAAATGCAAAACTGCCATCGGTTGGACCATGGTAGACATAAATGGGATCAGCCCCGCCTATTGCATACATAAGATTCTCCTGGAAGAGGGAAACAGACCTTCCAGGGAACATCAGAGAATGCTGAACCCAAACATGAAGGAAGTGGTGAAGAAGGAGGTAATAAAGTGGTTAGATGCGAGCATTATTTTCCCAATCTCTGATAGTAGCTGGTTAGCCCAGTTCAATGTGTACCAAAAAAGGGTGGCATGATGGTTGTGAAGAATGAAACCAATGAGTTAATTTCAATAAGAACCGTCACAGGCCGGAGGATCTGCATGGACTACAGGAAACTGAATCTAGCCACCCGAAAGGACCACTTCCCACTTCCCTTCATTTACCAGATGCTCGACAGGTTGGCAGAGAGCTCACACTTTTGTTTCTTAGATGGTTACTCAGGGTACAATCAGATCTCTATTGCCCCTGAGGATAGAGAAAAGACCTCCTCCATATGCCCATATGGCATTTTTGCCTTCAGAAGGATGCCATTTGGCCTATGCAATGCACCTGACACATTCCAAAGGTGCATGATGGCCATATTTACTAACATGGTGGAAGATATTATGGAGGTGTTCATGGATGACTTCTCGGTGGTAGGGAATTTGTTTGATGAATGCCAGGTCAATCTGACGCGTGTGCTGAAACGGTGCATTGAGACTAACTTGGTTCTAAATTGGGAAAAGTGCCATTTCATGGTACAATTGGGGCACCGGGTATCTAGCAAGGGAATTGAGGTTGATCAAGCAAAAGTTGATGTCATTGCAAAGCTGCCTCCACCAACTTTTGTCAAAGCCATTAGAAGCTTTCTTGGACATGTCAGTTTTTACCAGAGGTTCATTAAAGACTTCTCCAAAATTGCCAACCCCCTCTGTAAGTTACTGGAAAAAAATCACTCTTTTGTATTTTCTGATGATTGCAGGACAACATCTGAGGAATTGAAGAAGAGGTTGGTCACAACACCAATTATTGTTGCCCCCAACTGGGAGCAACCATTTGAGCTCATGTGTGATGCTAGTGACTATGCAATGGGGGCAGTGCTGGGCCAGCGGAAGTACAAGTTGATGGATCCAATCTACTATGCTAGTAGAATACTGAGTGGAGCCCAACTAAATTACACAGTGACGAAAAAGGAGATGCTGGCTGTTGTGTTTGCTTTTGACAAGTTCAGGTCCTATCTCATAGGATCCAAGGTAATTGTATACACTGACCATGCAACACTTTGATATTTAATTGGAAAAAAGGACTCTAAGCCGCGCCTAATTCGTTGGGTGCATCTACTGCAGTAGTTTGATCTTGAAATTCGTGACCGCAAGGGCACTGAAAATCAAGTCGCTGATCATTTGTCATGACTTGAAGGAGCTAAAAATGTTAAAGAAAGTGAAGAAATTCTGGAAACCTTTCCAGGCGAGCAGTTTCTCGCTACCACTCTTCTTGAAGCGCCATGGTATGCAAACTATGCAAATTACCTGGCCAGTGGTATTGTTCCTCACGACCTGTCATCGGTCCAGAGGAAAAGATTCTTTCATGAAATCCAATTGTACTATTGGGATGAGCCCTACCTGTTTAGAATTTGCCTTGATAACATGATCTGGAGATGCGTCCTCATGATCGAACAATCTTCTGTCTTGCAGGCTTGTCATGCTTCGGCATATGTTGGCCATTTTGGAGGAGTTCGAATAGCAGCTAAGGTGCTTGAGGCCGGATTTTTCTGGCCAACGGTGTTTAAAGATGCACACTTGTGGGTAAAAGGGTGTAATGAATGTCAATGCACCAGGAACATCTCCCGGCGTCATGAGATGCTCATGAACCCAATCCAAGAGGTGGAAGTATTTGGTGTCCGAGGGATATATTTCATGGGTTCCTTCGTCAACTCCTATGGCAATAAGTATATTCTTGTTGCTGTAGATTATGTGTCCAAATGGGTGGAAGCTGTAGCATTACCCACCAATGATGCTAAGGTGGTGGTTGGGTTTCTCAAGAAAAACATATTCACTCGCTTTGGGACACCGAGGGCAATTATAAGTGATGGGGGTACGCACTTTTGTAATCGGGCATTTGAAAAATTGTTGGAAAAATACGATATGAGGCATAAGGTGAATACTCCATATCACCCGCAGACTAGTGGACAAGTTGAAGTATCCAACAGGGAAATAAAGAGTGTAATAACAAAAATAGTGAACGCCACAAGGACCGACTGGTCAAGGAAGCTCAATGATGCACTATGGGCCTATAAGACAGCTTTTAAGACACCGATCGGCATGTCACCATACAAGTTGGTGTTTGGAAAAGCTTGTCACCTACCCGTTGAATTGGAGCATAAAGCATTGTGGGCACTTAAACAACAAAATCTCAACTGGGAAGAAGCGGGAAAAACAAGAGTCACTGAATTACATGAGTTAGAAGAGTTCCGATATCTGGATTTTGAGAGCACGAGGTTATATAAGGAGAGGATGAAGAGGCTGCATGACCAAAACATCATAGAGCGTAACTTTAAGTCCGGGGATAAGGTATTACTCTATAACTCAAGACTACAATTGTTCCCGGGCAAACTGAAATCAAGATGGTCTTGCCCATTTCGTGTGGTTGAAGTGTTACCGTCTGGAGTTGTGGATATAGGCACTAAAGATGGCTCTCGCACATTCATATTCAATAGACAGCGGTTAAAATTGTATGTGGGCATCGATGAAGCCAAAAAGAAGTCTGAGCTGCATTTGAATGAGCCACAAAGGTTGAGCGATCCTTAATTGCGCTAAGTTGAGTCGTGCTGCGACGTTAAATCAGGCGCTACGTGGGAGGCACCCCACGAAATTATTGTAATTGTAAATTTTATAGTAGACTATACAAAAAACAACTGACTGCTAGGCGTTAGAATCAGAGAACTGATTCTACCGCGGTTCTACCGCGACCGCGGTGGAATGCACTTTCTAAAGTTAATCAACCGTGGTTGGACCGCGATCGCGGTCAAACCACAGTGGATTGTGCTCTCTGAATCTCGTTACTCGCGGTTCCATCGCGACCGTAGTGAAACCGCGGTGGACCGCGACGGGCCCAGGTAACTCAGCTGTCGATTTTTTTTTATTTTTAATTCCCCCCTTATATTCTAACCTAACATAATCCCTCCCCTCATTCCCCACCAAAACCAGCCGCCCAAACATCCCCATCCCCCTATTTTCTCTCTACTTTTCTCTCCTCCACTCCTCCAAATCTTCTTTCTCTCTTCATCTTCCTCTCTTCTCCTTCCCCACCTTCATTAACATTATTCAACTTCCTACCCTCTCCACCACAAGTAAGTTATTTTCTTCTCTCTCTATTTTTTTCTATTTTAAGTAGTGTAATTTAGTTAGTTAGTAAGTTTTTTTTATTAAACCCTAGTTATAATTAGTGTAAAAAAATTAATTTTTTATTTTTTGTTGTATAAGTGCCATTGTTGTAGTTGATGTTTATAAGGTTGGTTGGTCAGTAATTGATTGGGCCTCTATTATTATATAATTGTGAAGTTATTTTGGTGGTTTGGAGTCCTAAATTATATCTTTGTTGCGTAGTATGGTCTTGGGCCACGTCTTGGCAAAACGTTTGGTATTGTATTGTGTTGTATATTTTTGAGGTATGTTATGCCCAACTTAGGTTTAGAAATTGTTGTAATTGATGGATGCTTGTGTATAACTGGGTGGGGTGGTGTTATCATGATGAATGAAGTGTATATGGTGGCTAGGTAAATAGAACTCACATTGAAAAGGGCAAGTGTGGGGTACATTAGGCTAGAATTTGTGGAATAGTTGAAAATAAATGGGCAAAATAGGAGTCATGGTATGATGGCATTAAACGAGTAAATTTGTAGTCAGCGAATGGTGAAGTCCAAGTAACCATTCGACTCACTAATGTAATGAAAATTTTTGTTGTGCTTCTTATGTGCAGGACTATGGAACCTAAGAGTTCGAGGCTAGCAGCAAGTTCATATAGGCAACCTACCTACGATGAGTCCCGCTTTGCTTGCGAAGAGGCGGAGAACGACTTCCATGCCAAGGCCACCAAGGCCTTTCTGTAGGAAATTTTGGTAGATAGGATGGCCCTTCGAGCAGTGAAGCCTGACATGTATGAGGATATACGGTGCAGAGAAATGGAGTTCTTGTTCCAGGAACCTGCGCCTATCAACAAAATGCTAGTGCGGGAGTTCTATGCCAACGTAACTTATCATATGGCTAGAGAGGTATTTGTTCGAGGTAAGAGAGTATATGTCAAGATGCCTAGTATCAGGCAGGCTTTGAGATTGCCTCCATATAGCAGTGACGTGGATTATTAGCACAATAGGCCTGGTGTCACTTGGGACACCATGATTGAGGCCGTGTGCGTAAGTGGACGTCCTCTTTGGATTAAGGACCAAATCACACTCAATTCCACCTCTTTTATTCACTTAGCCAAATATTGGTTCATTGTGGAGTGTAACCACTTCCTCTCCTCAAGTAACACTACTGATGTGAATTTCAATAGGGCAATGTTGACTTCGTGCTTTGTCACCCAGAAAGAGTTTGACGTTTCCCGACTTATTAGTGATGAAATGATACTGAGGGGACCTCTTAAGTCTAAGGGATTTTGTTTCCCTTCATTGGTCAATGTTCTTTGCCTAACTCACCATACACCCACATTACATACTGATGGCGATCTTCCATAAAAAGCACTATTTAAAGCTTCAGGTATTCGAGTTGGTCAAGGTAACGACCTAATTTTTATTGATGATGATGATGATGACCCACTCTCGGTTGTCCAGTCCAGGAGGTCTACTGACTCTGAAGGTCCATCTAGGCACGCTCATTCGGGAGCTAGCCTTTCCCGTTCCCAATCCACCAGACCTATGCTTAGGTCTCTGGAGGAAGAAGTTGCGGATCTACGCACTTCTGTGGATGGCCTACACACTCGCATGAATGCGATGTCACAGTGATAGTCCAGGTCTAAGAGCCTCTTCATGGCGTTGTTCAGAGCATTGGGTCGAGCATGCAACGTCGACCCCGCTACAGTGTCCGACTCAGATTGAGTCTTAGGGAAGTCTTCTAACCCTTCTATGCTTTAATTTGCTTTATATGATATGCGGACATGCCATGATTTTAAGTGTGGGGTGGGAGAATTACTCCATATTGTATGTTATAAATTGTATAATTTAGTTGTATATTATATTAGCTGGCTTGGCCTGATGATGGACACTTGTCGACGAGTTTCTTAAGGGTCAAAGTCGGAGTAAAAAAAACATGAAAAAACCAAAACCAATAGTAGAGGGCTCTTCCTGATGACAGACTACTTAGACAGTACTCTTGAGGGTAGTAGTCCATGTAGGAATTTTTGTTTGTTGCTTTTCTTTTTCTTAGGTAGTGTATTATCTCCCCCTTGGGTTTTTTGGCCACGGTTCTTTTCCAAGGGTATTTATTGAACCGGGTTAGGTAGATTTTTCTGTTTTTCTAGTTTAGGTTTAAATCGGTGAAGGTTAATATGTAACCCCAAGTATGAACACTTAAAAGATTTAAAAGAAACTTGAGAGTGTATTATCTAAGCTTGACTGTAGATTCTATTATATGTCTTAACTTGCACAGTGTGGCTTGCTTGAACATTTGTATGACTTTGTGGATGAACCCAATTCAGAATGAGTTGCATGCTAAGTGTATGTGAGATTTTTACCTGCATTATATGTTTACACATGATACCTACAATTTGACCTGTGTGTATGCAAAGCGAAATTGAAGTTATTTAGTTATAGAGATGATAGAGGCAATTTTTTGTGCAACCCTATAAAAAAACTGGGAATCCACCTATACATAATATCTTAGTTAACCCCTTTGAGCCTTAAGCCTGTTCTTTGATAACCCTATAATGTTCACAAAATATATGTTGTACATTTTTGCACCTTGCCTCCTAGAAGCACTTGAATTATAATGAACATGCAAAAGTAAAAGTGCGGGGTGATGGAATATTGAAAAGGGAAATCAAGAATGAATGGTAGAGTTGGTGAACTAGAAGTTGTACAGTGAATGCTTATAAAAAAATGTATATACATAAATAAGAAAGCCAGTTGCACCAAAAGAAAAGTGGGATTACAAGTGAACAAAAGGTAGAAGAATGGTTAGGGTGAGCATAATGGAAAGCTTAAAAGGATGTTATGTGTAAAAGAAGTGCTTAGGGAGGTTAGCCACTATACCCAAAAGTATCCTACCCATCCCATAGATTACATTACAACCTTTAAAGACCTCTTGATCTTTGACTAAATGGCTAGATTAGTAGAGTATTACACTAGGGGCAAGCTTATGGTGTGTCTGTGTACATATAAATGCTCTTTGCTGAGAGTGAGTGAATTTTTTCCTATATATAAGTTCCATGTTATAAATTTCTTATGTGTGGGAACTTCTCTCAGTTTGTGTATTGTGAGGGCATGTAACTCAGTAAGAAAAGGGTAAGTTTTCAAGTCGGTAAAAGTAATTAGAGTAAGCAATAATGTGTTTGGCATGGGAGTTTATAGTTGAGTAAGGATTATGCATTACTTAAGTTAATCATGGATTGTAGATGTCACACCTCTTTTTTACGCTTGCCGGCGATGGCGCGAGATATAAAAGAGAGTTTTTCCAATTAAAGGACAATAAAAAACGGGGTTCATTTATTGAGAGATTCGGAGTCGCCACTTGGGAGATTTATGGTGTCCCAAGTCACCGGTTTGAAACCCGAATTGAGGAAAGGTTTGACTCTATTTAATGGTCCGTGAACCAGAAATCCGGATAAGGAATTCTGTTAACCCGGGAGAAGGTGTTAGGCATTCCCGAATTCCGTGGTTCTAGCACGGTCGCTTAACCGTCATATTCGGCTTATTTATCTGATTTTTTACAGTTATGTACTTAATGCAAATTAATATCCTTTTACCGCTTTTATTACTGTTATTATTTACGAAAATGAATGTTGCCTAAAAATATGTTTCGAATCACGTCACATGAAATGCGCCCGGATCCTCGACATATTCTTGTTCAACATTTTGGGATTTGGATCTGGGCCGCATGAAATGCACACCCATATTTAAGAAGGTGAGATTATTAAAATACGCGCCTAGAGCGATTACTTATTTACACTTTTGAGAAGGCCATGAAATTCGCTAAGAAACGGCACATCTCGAAATCTAAATATTTTTACATATATATTTATGAGGGCTCCGCGATTTGTATAACTTGTTAGGCGAGGCACACCTCTAATTCTTATTTAAAGCGAACTACATCCCGCTATATTTATTTAAGAGTTGATTCAAAATTATTTAAAACATGTTGCAAGCCACACTACATGAAATGCACATGTGGTTCCTGACACGCTTTATTTAACCTTGTTCAAAATTGGAGTCGGGCCACATGAAATGCACCCCCGATTCCTTTAATCTAATTACGTCGTTCAGTTGAAGAATAACGAACCAATTTTTACAATGTGACAAAGTCCTACTCAACTATAACCGATTCGAGTAAACATACGACTAGCTAACTAAGTGAGCAAATTAGACTATGGTTATCACGACCCGGATTTTCCCCCAACATCGGGATCGTGATGGCGCCTACTCGTGGCAGCTAGGCAAGCCATTGTATTCATACTATCCTGTTTTTAACACAATTTTAATTAAATAAATGCGGAATACTTTATCGAAATAGAAATAACTAATTACAAGATGAAAATCATACTGAAATCCTCTACCCAAGACGTGGAGTCACCAACTCGCGAACTACTATGGAATACTACACATAAAAGTTTGAAGGAAATATAACATAATTCTGTTTGTCTCGGAACAAAGAGACTACAGCTAGTAACATAAATAAAGAGAGAGACGCCGGGCCTGCGGACGTCCGCAAGCTACCTCGGTCTCAAATGTGATCAACTCCCACACAATCGAATTACTGCTGTTGCTCCTGATCGTAACCTGGACCTGTGCAAAAACGCACAGAAGTGTAGTATCAGCACAACCGACCCCATGTGCTGGTAAGTGCCTGGCCTATCCCGGTGAAGTAGTGACAAGCCTAGGACCAGACACCCACATAAACCTGTGCAATTCAATATATATATATATATATACCACAGACTAACAAGAAATAACCAATTAATAACACAATAAGGAATATCTCAAAGAATTCAACAATTAACAACAGTTAATAAATTCACAAGGAAAAACAAAGTATAATGTAAACACAAGTAATATCAAGCCAAGGAATAGCAAGCAGTTGCACGGCATCACCCTTCGTGCTTTTACTCTCATCCTCACCAAATAAGCAAATAAAGTACACGGCATCACCCCTTCGTGCTTTTACTCTCATCCTCACATCCATAGTACGGCATGATCCTTCGTACATGGTTCAATAACAGGGCACGGCATGATCCTTCGTGCATAATCAATAAAACATGGCACGGCATTAACCTTCGTGCATAAATAAATAAACATGGCACGGCATCACCCTCTTCGTGCATTATCACTCTTCCTCACCCTCAAGCTAGGATAGAACAAACACTTACCTCGAATGCTTATGAACAATTCAATCCGTGGAAATGTCTTTTTCTTTCAAATTTGGCTCCATTCCAATCGTATCTATACACAATTGATTTAATATCGTCAATATTACTCAACAAACTAATTCTTAAGACCAAATACAACTTTTACAACATTCTGCCCGGAATAGTGAATTTCAACCCCGGGCCCACATGGTCGGAACTCGGGGTTCGGACCAAAATCCGGTTACCCATCCTCCCACGAGTTCATGTATATGATTTGTTTCAAAATCGGACCTCGATTCGAGGTCCAATTTCCCAATTTATGAAAAACCCTATATTCTAACAAAAACAAGAAATTCTACCATGAAAACCTTTGATTTCTATTGAAAAACATGTTTAATGATGTTAGGAATTGAAAGAATTAAGTAAAAAGTGACTTACAAATCGCAAATGGGTGTTTTTGTTTTGTAAAAAGTGAAGAAATGAACTGAAAATCGTGTTTTACAGGTCTCTGTGTTCGCATTTGCGAACATGGGTTCGCAATTGCGAACCCCGACCAATTTCCGGAGTTTGAAAAATAAGCTAAGGCTGGGAAGCTCGCATTTGCGAACTTTTGTTCGCATTTGCGAAGCCAAGGCAAATCTGGGAGCTTCGCATTTGCGAACATATGTTCGCATTTTCGAACAAGGCTGGGAAGGGCAGTGTTCGCATTTGCGAACTAATGTTCGCATTTGCGAACACAGGCAGTAAAGGGCATTGTTCGCATTTGCGAACATAGGCAGGACAAGGGGAGGTTCGCATTTGCGAACAATTGTTCGCATTTGAGAAAAAGGCTGGGTCAATGGGCAATCAATAATCATCTTCACAACAAGTCCCGACAAGGGAGAACAATAACAATTCATCTGTAATATATCTCAAAATAATCATTTTTCAACGACTCACGGTCATGCTAGATGCCAGTGTATGGATGCTCGTCACCACAGCCCATACACTACACCGCACTCGATCACATAACACATAACACATAACACATAATCCTATTCCCTCAAGCTAGGATAGAACAAACACTTACCTCGAATGCTTATGAACAATTCAATCCGTGGAAATGTCTTTTTCTTTCAAATTTGGCACCAATCCAATCGTATCTATACACAATTGATTTAATATCATCAATACTACTCAACAAACTAATTCTTAAGACCAAATACAACTTTACAACATTCTGCCCGGAATAGTGAATTTCAACCCCGGGCCCACATGGTCGGAACTCGGGGTTCAGACCAAAATCCGGTTACCCATCCCCTCACGAGTTCATGTATATGATTTGTTTCAAAATCGGACCTCAATTCGAAGTCCAATTTCCCAATTTATGAAAAACCCTATATTCTAACAAAAACAAGAAATTCTACCATGAAAACCTTTGATTTCTATTGAAAAACATGTTTAATGATTTTAGGAATTGAAAGAATTAAGTAAAAAGTGACTTACAATTGTTTTGATGAAGAAGGAATCCGTGAGAAATCGCAAATGGGTGTTTTTGTTTTGTAAAAAGTGAAGAAATGAACTAAAAATCGTGTTTTACAGGTCTCTGTGTTCGCATTTGCGAACATGGGTTCGCAATTGCGAACCCCGACCAATTTCTGGAGTTTGAAAAATAAGCTAAGGCTGGGAAGTTCGCATTTGCGAAATTTTGTTCGCATTTGCGAAGCCAAGGCAAAGCTGGGGGCTTCGCATTTGCGAACATATGTTCGCATTTGCGAACAAGGCTAGGAAGGGCAGTGTTCGCATTTGCGAACTAATGTTCGCATTTGCGAACACAGGCAGTAAAGGGCATTGTTCGCATTTGCGAACTTTTGTTCGCATTTGCGAACATAGGCAGGACAAGGGGAGGTTCGCATTTGCGAACAATTGTTCGCATTTGAGAAAAAGGCTGGGTCAATGGGGCTTCGCATTTGCGATCAGGGTTCGCATTTGCGAGCCCTGCCTTGTACTGCCCCCTTCGCAATTGCGAGAAATACTTCGCAATTGCGAAGCCAACAGCCGGGTGAAAAACCAGCAGTGCAACATTTCAGAATTTAATCCAACGGCCTATCAAATCTTTACCCGAGCCCCCGGGCTCCAAACCAAACATGTACATAACCTCAAAAACACATTATGAACTTGTTCGTGCGATCACATCGCCAATATCACCTCGTTTTCATCAAATCAAGCCTCAAATTCATGATTTTCATACTTTTGGTTTTCAAAACTTTCAAACTTGGGACTCAAGGTCCAAAACATCTCAAACGACATCCGAATGTCACCAAACTTTACAGAAATCACATATATAATATTTAAGACTTGTACCGGGCGTCGGAACCAAAATACGAGCCCGATACCAAGATCAATTAATTCATTTCCTTTAACAATTACTTCAAAAACAATTTCATAGAAAAATTCATAACTTGGGCTCTAGGCCTCAGAATTCGACTCCGGACGCATGTCCAAGTCCCATATTTTCCTACGGACCTCTCGGGACCACCCAATCTCGGGTCCGGATCCGTTTACCAAAAATGTTGACCGAAGTCAACCATATCAATATTAATATCATTTTTATCCACATTTCTCATAGAATTCATATTTTCTATCACAAAATCTTTCCGGCTACATGCTCGGATTGTGCACGTAAATCGAGGCAACATGGAATGAGGTTTTCAAGGCCTCGGAAGCTCGAAATGATTAATAAACTAAGTGATGACCCTTTGGGTCGTCACAATCTCCACCTCTAAAATAATCGTTCGTCCTCGAACGGACAAAAGTAAGAAGTACCTGAGTCAGGAAACAATTGTGGGTAGCGGCTCCGCATATCAGACTCGGACTCCCAGGTCGATGCCTCAGGAGGCTGACCTCTCCACTGAACACGCACAGAAGGATAACTCTTCGACCTCAGCTGTCGAACTTGCCGGTCTAGAATAGTCATCGGCTCCTCCTCGTAAGATAGATCATTGTCCAATTGGACAGTATGAAGTCTAACACATGTGTGGGATCGCCGTGGTATCTCCGAAGCATAGATACGTGAAAAACTGGATGCACGGCTGATAAGCTAGGCGGCAAAGCTAATCCGTAAGCCACCCCTCCCACTCTGTCTAGAATCTCAAATGGACCAATATACCTAGGGGTGAGCTTGCCCTTCTTCCCGAACCTCATCACGCCCTTCATAGGCGACACTCGGAGCAATACTCGTTCACCAACCATGAAGTCCACATCTCAAACTTTACGATCCGCATAAGTCTTCTGCCTGGACTGCGCTGAACGCAATCTCTCCTGAATAGTCTTGACCTTATCCAAGGCCTCCTGAACTAAGTCTGTACCCAACAACCGAGCCTCTCCCGGTTCAAACCATCCAACTGGTGATCGACATCGCATACCATACAACGCCTCATACGGAGCCATCTGGATGCTAGACTGGTAACTGTTATTGTAGGCGAACTCTGCTAATGGCAGAAACTGGTCCCACGAGCCTCCGAAATCAATAACACGGGCTCGAAGCATGTCCTCTAGAATCTGAATAGTCCTCTCGGACTGGCCATCCGTCTGAGGATGAAATGCTGTACTCAACTGAACCTGAGTGCCTAACTCCTGCTGGACCGCTCTCCAGAACCGCGAGGTAAACTGCGTACCCCGATCAGAGATAATAGATACTGGCACTCGATGGAGACGAACAATCTCCCTAATGTAAACCTCCGCAAACCTCTCCGACGAGTAGGAGACAGATACTGGAATAAAGTGTGCTGACTTTGTCAGCCTATCAACAATGACCCAAATAGCATCAAATTTCCTCCGAGTCAAAGGAAGTCCAGTAACGAAGTCCATAGTGATCCGCTCCCATTTCCACTCGGGAATTTCAATCCTCCGGAATACACCACCAGGTCTCTGGTGCTCATATTTCACCTGCTGACAATTTAGACACCGAGCGACATACGCAACGATATCTTTCTTCATTCCGCGCCACCAATAGTGTTGCCGTAAGTCCTGGTACATCTTCGCGGCGCCTGGGTGAATAGAATACCGCGAACTGTGGGCCTCTGCTAAGATCAACTCTCGAATCCCTTCGACATTGGGCACACAAACTCGACCTTGCAATTTCAATACCCCATCATCATCTAGATTTACCTGTGTGGCACCTCCCCGCTGTACTGTATCTCTCAACTCACGCAAATGAGGATCATCAAATTGCCTCTCACGGATACGCTCTAATAAAGAAGAACGAGCGACCGTGCAGGCTAACACCCTGCTAGGCTCGGAAATGTCTAATCTCACGAACCGGTTGGCTAAGGCCTGGACATCTAGAGCTAATGGTCTCTGACTGACCGGAATGTATGCAAGACTACCCATGCTGGCATACTTTCTACTCAAAGCATCGGCCACCACATTGGCCTTACCTAGGTGATATAAGATAGTAACATCATAGTCTTTTAGCAACTCTAACCATCTCCGCTGTCGTAGATTCAACTCCTTCTGCTTGAACAAGTACTCTAGGCTTTTGTGATCAGTGTACACCTCACATGTCACACCATATAGATAATGCCTCCAGATCTTTAAGGCATGAACCACTGCCGCTAACTCAAGATCATGAACTGGATAATTCTTCTCATGTATCTTTAATTGCCTCGAAGCATAAGCGATAACCTTACCATCCTGCATCAATACCGCTCCAAGCCCTGTACGAGATGCGTCACAATAAACTGTATAAGGCCCTGTACCTGTAGGTAGTACCAACACCGGTGCGGTGGTCAAGGCTGTCTTGAGCTTCTGAAAGCTCGCCTCACACTCCTCTGACCACTGGAACTGGACACCCTTCTGGGTCAACCTGGTCATCGGGGCTGCAATAGAAGAAAACCCCTCTACAAAACGACGGTAGTAACCTGCTAATCCCAAGAAACTCCGGATCTCGATCACTGAAGCTGGTCGAGGCCAATTCTGGACTGCCTCAATCTTCTTTGGGTCTACCTGAATACCTTTCACTGATACAATGTGACCTAGAAATGCTACCGAACTCAGCCAGAACTCACATTTAGAAAATTTGGCATATAGCTGGTTATCTTTTAGAGTATGAAGAACCACTCTGAGGTGCTGCTCGTGCTCTTCCTAGCTGTGGGAGTACACCAGGATGTCATCTATGAAGACTATCATGAACAAATCTAAGTAAGGCCCGAATACCCGATTCATCAACTCCATGAATGCTGCTGGGGCATTGGTCAACCCGAAGGACATGACCAAGAACTCATAATGCCCATATCTAGAGCGAAAGGCTGTCTTAGGAATGTCAGCCGCCCTGATCTTCAGCTGATGGTAGCCTGACCTCAAGTCTATCTTTGAAAATACCTTGGCACCCCGAAGCTGGTCAAATAAATCATCAATTCGCGGAAGTGGATATTTATTTTTGATAGTCACCTTGTTTAACTGCCGGTAATCGATACACATCCGCATCGAGCCATCCTTCTTCTTTACAAATAATACAGGTGCTCCCCAGGGGGAAACACTGGGCCTGATAAAAGCCTTCTCAAGAAGGTCCTGCAACTGATCTTTCAACTCTTTTAACTCCGGCGGGGCCATACGATAGGGTGGAATAGAGATGGGCTGAGTGCCCGGTGCCAAATCAATACAGAAATCAATATCCCTGTCGGGTGGCATGCCCGGCAGGTTTGAAGGAAAAACCTCCGGAAACTCCCGTGCAATAGGGACCGACTTAATGGAAGGAACTTCTGCGCTGGAATCACGAACATAAGCCAGATAAGCTAGACACCCCTTCTCGACCATACGTCGAGCCTTAACATAGGAAATAACAGTGCGAACGGAGTGGCTTGAGGTACCTTTCCACTCTAGTCCGGGTGATTCTGGCAAGGCTAAGGTCACTGTCTTAGCATGGCAATCAAGAATAGCATGATATGGGGACAACCAGTCCATCCCCAATATGACATCAAAATCTACCATATCCAAAAGCAACGGATCAACACGGGTCTCAAGACCCCCAAATATAACTACGCACGAACGATGCACCCGATCGACTACAATGGAGTCACCCACTGGTGTAGCCACATAAACTGGAATATCCAGAGCATAGCTGGGCACGGCCAAATACGGTGCGAAGTAGGAAGACACATAGGAATATGTAGATCCAGGGTCAAATAATACTGAAGTACCTCTGCCACACACAAGAATAGTACCTGTAATCACGGCATCTGATGCCTCTGCCTCTGGCCTGGCTGGTAAAGCATAGAATTGGGGATCTGCACCTCCCCTCTGAGCTGCGTCTCTAGGACGACCATCAACTGGCTGACCTCTACCTCTGGCTGGACGGTCTCCACCTCTACGGTCTCGACCTCCACCTCCATAATCTCTACCCCCGCCTCTGGCTGGCTGGGCAGGCTGAGGGTCAGCTGGGGCCTGAATCATAGGACGAGGACCTCGCTGCTGAGAGTTGCCCGCTGCTAAAGGGCAATACCTGATAAAATGACTTGGGTCACCACAACCGTAGCAACTCTTAGACTGATAGGGTTGCTGGCCCTGACGACCTGAATGGCCTCCACGAACACTCTAAAGAGGCTGAGCATTAATAGGAGGCTGGTCTGAGTAATGCCCCCGAAAACTATAATCACCTGGTCCACCCTGTGAAGCCTGAAGGGCGGAATGAAAAGGCTTGGAAGACTGGCCTCTATCAAAGGATTCTCTGCCACCAGAGGAAGAACCACCAAACCTGCCTGAATGACGAGGCCTCTTATCTGAAGAATAACCGCCTCCCCTAGCAAGAGCCATCTCAACTCTGCGTGCTGCATTGGCTGCCTCCTGAAATGATATGTCACTCCCTACGCCCATAGCCATCTGGAGTCTAATCGGCTGATTAAGCCCATCTATAAACCTGCGGACCCTCTCCCGCTCCGTGGGAAGTATCACCACCGCATGACGAGCCAAATCGACAAATCTCATCTCATACTGTGTAACTGTCATAGTGCCCTAATGGAGGCGCTCAAACTGCCTCCGAAGTACATCCCGCTGAGTAGCAGGGAGAAACTTCTCCATAAATAGTTTCGCAAACTGATCCCATGATAAAGCTGGGGACCCTGCTGGTCGAGTCAAGCAATAATCTCTCCACCAAGTCTTGACGGATCCTGCAAGCCTGAAGGTACAGAAGTCAACTCCGTTTGTCTCCACGATCCCCATAGTCTTGAGAATCTCATGACAACTGAATAAGAAGTCCTGAGGATCCTCTGATGCGGCTCCACTGAATATAGTGGTAAATAGCTTGGAGAACCGATCAAGCCTCCATAACGAATCGGAAGTCATGGCCGCTCCATCACCGGCATGAGCTGTGGTACCTGACTGAGTGGCCACAGCTGGCTGAACCACTGGTGCATGAGGCTGAGGAGCTACTGGCTCCGGAGTACGAGCAAGAGGAGTCTGGGCCCCTCCTCCAGCCTGAGAAGCAGCTGGTGCAACCGATAATAAGCCCGCTCTGGCAATGCTGTCCATAAATCCCGCTATTCCGACCAAAGCATCCCGAAGATCCGGGGTAAATAAAGCCTCTCCCGGGACCTGAGCTGGGCCCACTGGAGCTGCTGGAACCGGAACCTCCTCATCAATCTCAATATGAGGCTCCACCTCTGGAGTAGCTGTCTGGGGCTGAGCTCTACCCCTACCACGGCCTCGATACGGCCTTGGCCCCTGTACCTCACAGGAGCTGCCTGGGGCTCGGGCTGCTGGTCAGCGGACGAAGAAGCGCGTGTCCTCACCATCTGCGAAAGGACATAATAGAAATTCAATCAGTAATTGAGGAACAAGTCGCACGACAAGAAAGAACAAATGAGAGACTCTTTCCTAACTCAATAGACTCTGGAGGACAAGTACGGACGTCTCCGTACCTACCTCTCAAACTCTACTAAGCTTGTTCGTGAGTGGTGAGACCTATGTAACCTAGAGCTCTGGATACCAACTTGTCACGACCCGGATTTTCCCCCAACATCGGGATCGTGATGGCGCCTACTCGTGGTAGCTAGGCAAGCCACTGTATTCATACTATCCCGTTTTTAACACAATTTTAATTAAATAAATGCGGAATACTTTATCGAAATAGAAATAACTAATTACAAGATGAAAATCATACTGAAATCCTCTACCCAAGACGTGGAGTCACCAACTCACGAACTACTACTGAATACTACACATAAGAGTTTGAAAGAAATATAACATAATTATGTTTGTCTCGGAACAAAGAGACTACAGCTAGTAACATAAATAAAGAGAGAGACGCCGGGCCTGCGGACGTCTGCAAGCTACCTCGGTCTCAAATGTGATCAACTCCCACACAATCGAATTACTGCTGCTCCTCCTGATCGTAACCTGGACCTGTGCAAAAACGCACAGAAGTGTAGTATCAGCACAACCGACCTCATGTGCTGGTAAGTGCCTGGCCTATCCCGGCGAAGTAGTGACAAGCCTAGGACCAGACACCCACATAAACCTGTGCAATTCAATATATATGTATACCACAGAATAACAAGAAATAACCAAGTAATAACACAATAATATATATATACCACAGAATAACAAGAAATAACCAGGTAATAACACAATAAGGAATATCTCAAAGAATTCAACAATTAACAACAGTTAATAAATTCACAAGGAAAAACAAAGTATAATGGAAACAAAAGAAATATCAAGTCAAGGAATAGCAAGCGGTTGCACGGCATCACCCTTCGTGCTTTTACTCTCATCCTCACCAAATAAGCAAATAAAGTACACGGCATCACCCTTCGTGCTTTTACTCTCATCCTCACATCCATAGTACGGCATGATCCTTCGTACATGGTTCAATAACAGGGTCACGGCATGATCCTTCGTGCATAATCAATAAAACATGGCACGGCATTAACCTTCGTGCATAAATAAATAAACATGGCACGGCATCACCCTTCGTGCATTATCACTCTTCCTCACCCTCAAGCTAGGATAGAACAAACACTTACCTCGAATGCTTATGAACAATTCAATCCGTGGAAATGTCTTTTTCTTTCAAATTTGGCTCCATTCCAATCGTATCTATACACAATTGATTTAATATCGTCAATATTACTCAACAAACTAATTCTTAAGACCAAATACAACTTTTACAACATTCTGCCCGGAATAGTGAATTTCAACCCGGGCCCACATGGTCGGAACTCGGGGTTCGGACCAAAATCCGGTTACCCATCCCCTCACGAGTTCATGTATATGATTTGTTTCAAAATCGGACCTCAATTCGAGGTCCAATTTCCCAATTTATGAAAAACCCTATATTCTAACAAAAACAAGAAATTCTACCATGAAAACCTTTGATTTCTATTGAAAAACATGTTTAATGATGTTAGGAATTGAAAGAATTAAGTAAAAAGTGACTTACAAATCGCAAATGGGTGTTTTTGTTTTGTAAAAAGTGAAGAAATGAACTGAAAATCGTGTTTTACAGAGATCTCTGTGTTCGCATTTGCGAACATGGGTTCGCAATTGCGAACCCCGACCAATTTCTGGAGTTTGAAAAATAAGCTAAGGCTGGGAAGCTCGCATTTGCGAACTTTTGTTCGCATTTGCGAAGCCAAGGCAAAGCTGGGGGCTTCGCATTTGCGAACATATGTTCGCATTTTCGAACAAGGGTGGGAAGGGCAGTGTTCGCATTTGCGAACTAATGTTCGCATTTGCGAACACAGGCAGTAAAGGGCGTATGTTCGCATTTGCGAACTTTTGTTCGCATTTGCGAACATAGGCAGGCTCTGGGGACTTTCGCAAATGCGAACAATTGTTCGCATTTGCGAACAAGGCAGGGTCAATGGGGCTTCGCATTTGCGATCAGGGTTCGCATTTGCGAGCCCTGCCTTGTACTGCCCCCTTCGCAATTGCGAGAAATACTTCGCAATTGCGAAGCCAACATCTGGGTGAAAAACCAGCAGTGCAACATTTCAGAATTTAATCCAACGGCCTATCAAATCTTTACCCGAGCCCCCGGGCTCCAAACCAAACATGTACATAACCTCAAAAACACATTATGAACTTGTTCGTGCGATCACATCGCCAATATCACCTCATTTTCATCAAATCAAGCCTCAAATTCATGATTTTCATACTTTTGGTTTTCAAAACTTTCAAACTTCAAGGTCCAAAACATCTCAAACGACATCCGAATGTCACCAAACTTTACAGAAATCACATATATAATATTTAAGACTTGTACCGGGCGTCGGAACCAAAATACGAGCCCGATACCAAGATCAATTAATTCATTTCCTTTAACAATTACTTCAAAAACAATTTCATAGAAAAATTCATAACTTGGGCTCTAGGCCTCAGAATTCGACTCCGGACGCATGTCCAAGTCCCATATTTTCCTACGGACCTCTCGGGACCACCCAATCTCGGGTCCGGATCCATTTACCAAAAATGTTGACCGAAGTCAACCATATCAATATTAATATCATTTTTATCCACATTTCTCATAGAATTCATATTTTCTATCACAAAATCTTTCCGACTACATGCTCGGATTGTGCACGTAAATCGAGGCAACATGGAATGAGGTTTTCAAGGCCTCAGAAGCTCGAAATGATTAATAAAATAAGTGATGACCCAAATTCAAGACTATGGTGGACAATTATATGGAAAAAAAACTTACTTTGAATTCAAAGAATCCTCAAAGAGCCACTGTCACATATTTTGCAAGTTCAAGATATCATTCCTCACGGGTGTTCAAATCACCTTAAACTTTCTACTTAAACAGATGGTTAATCTCGATTTTAACAAAAGATCTAGTATTAACAGATTTGGAAATCGCGCACCATGAATAGAGAAGATTTAAGCATAGATACAGCAGGAATAACTCAAGTTTCTATACATGTCCAATGACAGTGTATTTTGGTTCTAAATGCATTCTTCACAACCCAAACAAGTATGACAGATTTAATTACATGTACTCATACAAACATAAAGAACATTGGACAACTACATGTGCTAAACAGATTAAAAAAAAGAGCTTCAGGCTTCATTTCCTTTTCGAATCAAGAAGCTACAATGATAGGGATGTGTACCTGGAATATGGAAATAGGAAGAAGAGTGAGCAATGACAACAGTATGGCAATCAGCAGTACAGCAGCAATCACAACAACCAAAATAGTCCCAGCAAACAGACTCCAAAAAGAGAAATCAATGACAAAAGACTCGACTACTTCAAAGAAACCAAAAGCAAAGAATTCCCAATCAAACCAACCCCTAGACTTCTGAAATGCCCCAGGAAACTTGTGTACCCAACTGATTGAACCACAATTAACTTCAAACAACAATCCAAATACCCAAAGTTCAGCCTACTGTCAAGATCCAAGTATATAACAGAAACAAAGAAGGCCAGCTCTCTTTTAGTTTTAGAATCAACTCAAAAATAGAACTCAAGCTGGAAACTCTCCTGTATGTATTCTATATCCTCCCCTCTCTGTATTTCAGAATGCTCTACTTAAAAGAACTCTCACTCTAATGTCTGCTCCCCCCCAAAAAAAGATCCCTCTATTCTGTTCAAACCTTATACTTATAGTTGAAAAACCAATGAAACTCTAAAGATACAATAATCAGAAGACCCACTCTGCCCATCCTCTTCTCTGCCAGCCCATTATCTTCTCTGTTTTAACCACTAAACCTTGTTTTAAGTGTGGGCTTTAATTAATTTAAATGTTAAGTGCAAGCCTGGTTGAGTACCCTGCTGTAACAGCAGGTTCCACTAGGCTGTGCAGGACATTTAATCCTAAAATATTAAGCTCCTGATTCAAATCATCTTGCAGCTATATCCAAACAATCCTTAATCACAAATAGGCACAATCCAACAGTGGTTCCGTGTGTAATCAATTTCTGCCATAAAAATGCTAATAAACAAGACCTACAAAACTAATCGACCACATTGATTAGTTGATGACAACACACATAATTGATAACAAATGATCGACCTACGAATTCGTGATTCGTGGTTTACGGGCAGACTCAGGGTATATCAAATTTTTAATTAACGACGCTAATCGAATTTAACACATAAGATGGTCACAACAACTAACACTGATTAAAAATGAGTAAGAACAGAAATTGACCAAATAAAGGGTCCTGGGATAGAAAGAAAGAATGCTAGAAAATTTGTAAACAAACATGAACCAAACAACACACAGAGAAATCAATGCGGAGCAAAGAAAGCGGAAGAATACCTCTGAAATCAACAAAGAACCAGGCTTGACCTCAGACTTGAATCGTTGAAGCCAAATGGGCCTTAATCGGGGTGTTCTCGGTCGAGAACACCTAGATTAAGGACCATTAGACCTCAACCTCTTATCAATTTCGGACGAAGACCCTATTTTGGATTTTTAGGGTTTATGTGGCCGTTTTTGGGGCTCGACCAGTTCTGGCAAGATTCGAGCCAAACCAGGGCTAGTAGGGGTATGAGGGAGGTCATGGGAGGGCTTGGGGTGAGTTTGGGGTGGTTTGGGATAGAATTTCAAATCCCGGCGACCTTTGATTCAATATTTGACGCGTTTGAGACAGATTCAAGACCAACGAAGGCCGGATTCGAGGAGAAGGAGGTGAGGAGAAGGGCTGGTGTAAATTTGGGGTGGTTTGGCCTACCGGAACCGCCATGAGGCGGTTTTCGGCAGGCGGAGTACGGTGGTGGACGGCGGAAGCTTAATTCATCTCTAAGAGAGACGATGAAGGTGAGAGGGGGGGGGGCTTAGGGGGGCCGGGTAGGTCTTTTGGTATATATAGTAGGGCTGGGATTTAATCCTGGCCGTTTGATCAAATGAGATCAACGGCCTGGATCTTCTCACTTATCCAAACGATGTCGTTTGTGTGTCTGTGAGGGACTGGGTTGGTCCGGACCTGGATCGGGTTACCTGGAACGGGTGAGGGCGAAGCGATCTCCACCGTTGGATTAGAGATGGCTCTACGGTCGAGATCTGCCAGTGCCAGAACGACGTAGCTTCAATGCCCTGCTACGTCGTTTCACGAGTCTTAGAGACTCATTGAACGGACCGGGCGGAACACATCATTTGGGCCTGGAGAGCTTGCATTTTTAGCCTCTTGCTTCATCAATACTCACTTTAAATAAAAGCCACTTCGAAAACAAAATTGAGTAGTAAAAATATGCTTCATTAATTCAATGTAAAATCAACCAATTGACAAAGAACACAAATGCACATATATATTTTTTCTCTTTTTGTGATTAATTATTTACTTAGACAAATAAGTATGAGCCCTCGAATGCAAAAATTCACAAAAATACACAAAAATGCACACAGTAAAACAAACCATTTTGTTTTGATTTCATTTGGGAGTAGCTCGCGTGGGGTAAATATTACGTGCTCACAGTAGCTTGTGTGATGTATTTTGGGGGAGACATTGAGAATGTAGGCCTTGAAGTGTGATTAAAGTTTCTCGAAGATGAGCAAAGGTTTAAGTGTGGGGTGCTGATAATAGGTGAATTTTACTATATTTATACCCTAAATAATCACACTTTAATGTTATTTTGATAATATATATGATGAGAAAATGCTCTTATTAGTGTTTTTCGTGTGTTATAGGTACAAAGTGGTTGAAGAAGGCTAAAGAGCAATGTTCGAGTCAAAAGGAGATGAAAAAGGCCATTTGTGCAAAAATCATGGAAACCACGCTTGTACAGCCTTGAAGATTCAGAATTGCTGTTTGACCGTGATTCTACTGCGATCGCGGCAAAACAGCGGTGGATGAGGTCTGCTGAAAGTTTTGAGATTCAAAGAGTTGACTTTACCGCGGTTCTACCGCGACCGCGATAGAATCGCGGTGAGAGGCATAAACTTGAAGGACTGAAGTGTAAAAACAAGATTTTAATTACCTAAACCCTATATAAAACCTTAGGATTCGCCCAACGGAGGCAAGTTTTGTATTATTGAGTACTTTTGGAAGGAAACTAGTGTGAGAGAATTCTCTAAACATATTTCTTACTTTTCTTTTGAATTTTGATTATGAAATCTATTCTATCTTTTGCTTTCATAGTTATGAGTAGCTAAATTCTTATCTAAGGTTGTGATGAAACTTATTGGTTGATGAACTTCTGATTTATGTGAATACAAATTGTTAGTTAATCTTTATTTGTTCAACTTCATTCTTGTTGTAGTTAATTGATAGGATCCTCAATTAGCTGTGCCTATTTAGTGTGCATAACTTGGGAAAGAATACATATTTAGGTTATTGTTGAACAACACGATACCTAGATTATTAGAAGAGTCTATAATTGCGGGTTTAAAGGTGGGATTAGCAATAACGAAACCTTGGGAGTAATCTAAAGTGAATCGTGATAATTAAAGCAAGCTAGGGTAGCTTGGAAGAGTACAATAGTAAATTACTGTAGTTACTCGGGAGAGATTTACGGTAGAAAGATCGTTCATGATTGATAGAGAGATATTGATAAATTTGTATGAGCATAAGCTGAAGGGATTCCATCAATAGGGGAAATAATCACCTTAGTTTTTCTCATTCTTGTTTACAACATATCCAGCTATTATTTTAGTTAATTAGTTCTTTGCAAAAGTCGTTATTAGGAAATACTCAAAAGGGATATTTGAATATTGGGAAGCTGAATCGGAAGATTGTTGGGTTTTGAAGGTTGTAGTTGGTAGGTTAACTCTCTTTGGATTTTACCCCATGTGTAATACTTGGGTTATATTTGCTGCAACCGTATTGTGCTTTTCTAAGGCATAGTTGGGCGTGATCACGTTACTACATGTTAAATTTATTATGATGACTCGAAAGATAAACTTATGTTTTAGAACTTAATTCTATGCTTTTAAGCCTTTAAGATTTTATTTTTACCCTCGATTTGTGTACGCAGTGCGCTTGTTTCCGGAAAGCTTTTATGTTAAAAGTTGATGAAAACAAGAATTTGTGACCTAAAAGTTAAATTGAGTTGACTTCGGTCAACATTTTGAGTAAACGAACCCGGATCCATATTTTGACAATTTTGGTGGATCTTTATCGTAATTTGAGACCTGGGCGTATGTCTGAAATTGAATTTTGAGGTCCCTAGATCGAGCTAAGAATTTTTATTGAAATTTGAAAGAGTTAAAATTTGATGGTTTTAAGAATTTAGTTAATGTTTGGTCTCGTTATTATCGGGTCTGTATTTTGGTTCCGGAGCCCGGTACAAGTTCATTATAATATTTAAGACTTGTATGTGAAATTTGGTGAGAAATAGAGGTTGTTAGACATGATTCAGACGTCCGATGCTAAATTCATAGTTCTAGGTCTTATTGTGGCGATTTGATCGCGTGAGCAACCTCGTATGATGTTTTAGGACTTGTGTGCATGTTTGTTTTGGTGCCTTGAGGGCTCGGGTGAGTTTCAGATAAGCTAAGGAGTTAATTGAACTTAGAAATCATACATGGCATGCATCAGACCTGCAGATTTTGCATTTGCGAGATCTGGCTCGCAAATGCGAGCCTCGCATTTGCGAAGAGATCATCGCATTTGCAAGCAGTGGGATGGGGGTGAACCTTCACATTTGCGAAGCTCTGGTCGCATTTGCAATCCTCTATTGTTCATATTTATGAACACTTGTTCGCATTTGCGATGTTTGCAGACATAGGGAACTTTTCGCATTGGTGAAGAAAATGTTGCATTTGCGGGTTTGCTAGGTTGCAAATGCGATACCTGAAGCTGAGCAAAAGATGACTTAGACAGAATTTTTGATTCATTCTTCAAAATTTCAAACCTAGAAACACAAGAGGCGATTTTTCAAAGGACTTCTCTTCCCCAAATTATTGGTATGTGATTTTGAACTAATTTCTTTCAATCTTCCACAACTCTTTCCTAAGATTCAACCTAAAATCTTCCACTACTCTTTCAATCTTCCACTATTATTTCCTAAGATTCCCTGGGGTGCGCCCGTGTTGTTTGTGAAGAAGAAGGGTGGATCGATGAGGATGTGCATTGATTATGAGCAGTTGAACAAAGTCACCATCAAGAACAAGTACCATTGCCAAGGATTTATGACTTATTTGATCAACTTTAGGGTGCCATGGTATTTTTGAAGATTGATTTGAGGTCTGGCTACCATCAGTTGATGATTAGGGCATTCGATGTCCGTAAGATAGCTTTTCAGACTCGACATGGGCATTATGAGTTTCTAGTATTGTCATTTGGGCTGAAAAATTCCCCAACAACATTTATGGATTTGATGAACCGGGTGTTCAAAGCCTATTTGGATTCCTTCGTGATTTTGTTTATTGATGATATCTTGATCTACTCCCACAGTTGAGAGGAGCATGAGCAGCACCTTCGGATCATTCTTCAGACACTGAGAGACAACCAGTTGTATGATAAGTTTTCAAAATATGAGTTTTGGTTGACCTCAGTCACTTTCTTGGGCACGTTGTTTTAGTAGAGGGTATTCAAGTGGATCCTAAGAAGCATGAAGCACTCAAGAACTGGCCTAGTCACACTCAGCTATAGAGATTCAGAGTTTTTAGGATTGGCGAGTTATTACCTTCGGTTTATAGAGGGGTTCTCATCTATAGCAACCCCATTAACCAGGTTGACCCAAAAAGGTGCCCCGTTCAGATAGTCAAACGAGTCTGAGGCGAGCTTCTAGAAGCTTACGACGACTTTAACTACGGTGCCAATGTTGGTGTTGCCTACAGGTTCTGGGCCTTATACAGTATATTGTGATGTATCTTTTATTAGACTATGTCCGGTATTGATGCAAGATGGTAGGATGATTGCATATGCATCATGGAAGATGAAGGTTCACAAGAAGAATTAACTTGTCCATGACATAGAGCTAGCAGCCATTGTTTATGTACTAAAGATTTGAAGGCACTATCTTTACGACATGTCATGGGAGGTATTCACGTATCATCAGAGTTTGTAGTACTTGTTCACATAAAAGGAGCTCAATTTGAGGCAGAGAAGGTGGTTATAGCTATTAAAAGACTATGATATCACTATCTTGTATCATCATGTCAAGGCCAACGTGGTGGTCGATGCCTTGAGTATAAAGTCAGTGAGTATGGGCAGCCTTGCGTACATTCCAGTCGGTGAGAGACTGCTTCCGTTACATGTTCAGGCCTTGGCCATTGAGTTCGTGAGGTTTGATATTTCTAAGCCTAGTCATGTTCTAGCTTGTATAGTCGCTCTGTCTTCATTGCTTGAGGACATCAAGGAGTGGGAGATGATGACCCTCATTTGCTTGTCCTTAGAGACATAGTGAGGCACGGTGATGCCAAACGGGTTATGGTTACAGATGATGGTGTTTTGAGGATACAGGGTCGTGTTTGTCTAACTAATGTGGATGGGCTCCATGAGTTAATTCTAGAGGAGGCCCACAGTTCCCGGTATTCTATTCATTCGGGCGCCGCCAAGATGCATTGGGACTTGCGGCAGCATTATTGGTGGAAGAGGGTGAAGAAGGATATAGTGGCATATGTATCTCGGTGTCTAAATTGTCATCAAGTAAAGTACGAGAATTAGAGACTTGGTGGTTTGCTTAAGAAGATAGAGATTCCTGAGTGGAAGTGGGAGCATATCACTATGGATTTTGTTGTTGGACTCCCATAGGCTTAGAGGAATATTGATGCAATTGGGTTATTGTGGATAGACTGATCAAGTCAGTGCATTTCATTCATGTAGAAGGTACCTATTCTTCAGAGAGATTGGCAAAGATTTATACCTACGAGATCATTCGTCTTCACGGTGTACCCGTGTCTATCATTTTTGATCGAGGTACGCATTTCGCCTTGTATTTCTAGAGGCCAGTAGAGTGTGAGTTAGGCACATAGGTTGAGCTGCACATCTTCAGACGGATGGACAGTCCGAGCGCACTATTAAGATATTGTAGGATATACTTCGCACTTGTTTTATTGAATTTGGAGGCTGATGGGATCAGCTATGGACACTTTCGGAGTTTGCCAACAACAACAACTACTATCAGTCGAGCATCCAGATGGCTCCCTATGAGGCATTATATGGTAGACAATGTCGATCATCGATTGGATGGTTTGTGCCGGGGGAGGCTCGATTATTGTGCACAGGATGCCTCGGATAAGGTTAAGATCATTTAGGATAGACTTCGCATGACACAGTCCAGGCAGAATAGTTATGCCGACCATAAAGTCTGTGATGTTGCATTCATGGTCGGAGAGAAAGTGTTGCTCTGTTTGTCATCCATGACGAGTGTAATGAGGTTTGGAAAGAAAAGAAAGTTGAGCCCTAGATACATCGGTCCTTTTCAGATTCTTCAAACAGTGGGCGAGGTGGCTTACATGCTCGCATTGCCACCTAGTTTGTTAGCAGCTTATCCGATATTCCACATGTCAATGCTTTGAAAGTATCGCGGCAATCCATCCAGCGTGTTAGATTTCAGCTCTATCCAGTTGGATAAAGATTTGACATATGAGGAGGAGCCAGTGGCCATTCTATCTCAGAAAATTTGTCAGTTGAGTTCTAAAATTATCCTTCAGTTTGAGTGAAGTGGAGAGGTCAGTCCATCGAGGCAGCTACTTGGGACTCCGAGTCGACCATGCAGAGTAGATATCCCCACCCTTTCACCAGTTTAGGTACTTTTCTATGTCCGTTCGAGGATGAAAGATTGTTTTAAAGGCGGAGAATGTGATGACCCGAAAGGATATCTTATGTTTTAGAACTCAATTATGTACTTTTAAGCCTTAAATATCTCATTTTACCCTTCTCGAATCACATGCACAATTCGGGAGTATTTCCAGAAAGCTTTAATGTTAAAAGTTGATGAAAAGAAAAATTTTTATCTTAAAATTTAAATTGAGTTGACTTCGGTTAACTTTTTCAGTAAACAGACCTGGATCCGTATTTTGACAATTTTGGTGGGTCCGTATCGTAGTTTGGGACTTGGACGTATACCCAAAATTAAATTTCGAGGTCCCTAGCTCGAGATATCAATTTTTGTTGAAATTGAAAGAATGGAAATCTAATGGTTTTAAGACTTTGGTTAATATTTGGTCTCGTTGTTATCGGGTCCGTATTTTTATTCCGGAGTAACTTACAATCGATTTGGAAGAAGACTTATTCTTGAAAAATTGCCCAAAGGAGTTTGTGTTTGAAAAAGACATGTAAAATGACTTAAAATCGGCCAAGTATAGAAAAATGCAGGTCTTAGTTATAGGAAAGGTGAACAGGGGTTCACAATTGCGAACCTCGACCTGTTGATGTGGGAATTGCGAGATAATGTTCGCATTTGCGAATACTTTAAAAATCCCGGGCTTCGCATTTGCGATTAATAATGTCACATTTGTGACTAGCCCTTATTCGCATTTGCGAACCACTTGATCGCATTTGCGATCAAGCTGCCTAGTCCCCCTTCTCATTTTTTTTCGATGCAAGGATCGCATTTGCGAGACCTGCTTCTTAAATGCGAAGCCTGCAGATCAGAAATACCATGTTTTTTTAAAGTTCAGAAATGCACCCGTGGCCTATCCAAAACTCACCCGAGCCCTCAGGGTTCCAAACCAAATATACATACTACCACAAAAACATCCTACAGACTTATTCGTATGATCAAATCGCCAAAATAACATCATTTATATCGAATTAACCCTCAAAATTCATGAATTCTTTAAAACTTCATAAAGCTTCAAATTTTCCAATTTAGGTATGAATCCCGTCAAACGACGTCCATTTTTCACCAAGTTTTACAGAAACATCTTAAATTATATATAACACCTGTATCGGGCACCGACACTATAATGTGGGCCCGATACCATCAGGTTTTAATCAAGTTTCATTTCAAAACCTTATAAACAATTTTAGAAAATAATTTATTTAAAAAATTTAAATCTTGGGCTTGGGAATTCAAAATTCTATTTCGAGCATACACTCAAGTCCCAATTTTCCTACGGACCATTCGGGACCGTTAAATCACGGGTCCTGGTCCGTTTATCCAAAATATTGACTAAGATCAAATTAATTTATTTTATAGTTAAAACTTATCATTATTCACATAGTTTCTCATTTAAGCTTTTCGGCTACGTGCTCGAACTATGCACAGAAATCAAGGTGACTCTAAATGAGTTTTTTAAGGTTTCGGGGTCATAGAATTTAATTTAAAATAAGTGATGACCGTTTGGGTCATCACACGTGAGGGGAGTGGTATTAGAAGGAATATACGGTACCATTAAATTAGGAGTGTAATTAATACCCTTAAAAACTACTAATGGTATATAATTAGTAATTAAGTATATTAAATATAATTATATCAAATATTAAATATTGAGGATAATATAGTTTCTTATATGACATAGGAATGTAAAAATTACACCCTTCCTAATTAAGTTTTAACTTAATTATGTGGGCATATAAAATTTATCAATTATATATATAAATTAGTATTAATGAGTATCCTTTATATCAAGAATTGAATGGGGAATAAATTATTTCCCCATCCTTGCTCTCAACTCTCCCCCCTTTTCTGATTTCCTTCTTTGTTCTTTTCCCGATATTCTTCCTTTGATTTTCTCTGTGTTTTTATCCTCTCTTTTTATCAATATATTTCAATTGTTTTAATATAAAGTTTTAACATAGTAATTTTCTTTCATGCTGCACAATCTATGTTCTAATTCAAGTTGAGATTAATAAATTATGAAGGTTTTTAATTCTCGACCAATGACAACAATTAAAAATCTTCAAAACTTTGAATTCGAATTTGGGTTCTCAAAAATTATTGGTTTTTTAGATTGGGTGTTGTTTCACATAATTTAGCATATTCTTTAGAGTTTATATCTTAATTTTATGGTGTTTGGTGAAGAGTAAACTAGATTGTGGCTGAATTTTTGATTAAAACTCAAAGAAGAAGAAGAAGAAGAAGAAGAAGAAGAAGAAGAAGAAAAAGAAGAAAAAGTAGATCAAGAAGACGACATGACATGCAATATGCTTACGAAAGTGTATGCAAATTGTTTTTATGTTGTATTCTGTTGTAGTTATATATATTTGAAATTGAATGTTGTATGAAAGTTGAAAAATAGTTGTGCAATGTATGAATTATTTAATGAAATTTGTATGTAAGTTATAAATACTCTCTTTTTACACGAAGCTGTTGATATCTATAAAAATTTGTATTAAACTTTAGGGAAGAAGAGGAAAATACCACATACAAAATATATACAAATCATATATAAAATACATATGAAAATATATTTGTATGAAAATTGTATAGACGTTGTATGATATAGTAGTTATTTTTAACAGGGTAAAAATGATATATAAAACTTGTAGATAAGTTATATACTATATAATTAGTTGTATAAAATTTATTTTTGTTATATGTTAATTGTACAAGTTCATGATAAGGATTCTTTCTCTAATCTTCCCTTTTTCATGAAGTAACCTCCCTATTTGTACAGCCAAGCATCTAGAGTCCGCTGACTTTTCTTTTAAAGTTGTTGCAGATCTATTTCTAATCGTGCTAAGGCCGTGTAGCAATGTTCTCTTTTCATACTAAACTCTTTCACTTGTTTACTAATCTTGACCTCTGCAGTAATAATCTTTTTCCTCAATCTGGTAACTTCGATGTTATGTTCTTCATTCAATTTTTGAATCATACTTGCCCTTTCTTCTTGTCACGACCCCAAAACCCAGTCGTGATGGTGCCCAGCACACTGTTAGGCCAGCCCGACCACTCAACTGAAACACGGAGCTATCAGCTCACACTTTACCCTTTTTAAAGCGTAAACAGTGATAGAATAATAAAGATAATATCCAACACACCGGGATTAGACATCCCAAACCAGTATAACCTCCCAATGGATCAGCAGTCACAAGTCATGAGCCTCTACAAAAATTTATAAGATGTGATAGTGTATACAACTGTGCACAAGTGTGGAATAGACTAAACAAAATAAGGATAAACTAGAGAGTTAGGTCCTGCGGACACTGGAAGCAACCTCGACTGTCCAAATGCAACTCCCGAGCACCTATAGATTCAACTCTGCTACGATGTACCTGGATCTGCACACAAGGTGCAGGGAGTAGTGTGAGTACTTCCAACTCAGTGGTAATAAGCAGGGGTAAGACAACGAAGGTAAGAAAACCCAATACAACACTAAGTAAGCTATACACAATATCCTGCATCAGTTATCAACATAAGCAATATCCGAACCAGCAATATCAGAACTAGCAATATCATCTATCAGAGTAACATGTATAGCTAGATGCAATGCAATGCATGAATATGACCGCTACGGCGCGTAGCCCGATCCATTTGGGTTACCATGCTCACTATGGGTGTTCAAACTCCGGAGGGGCTCCTACATCCCAAGCACAATATCATGATATGCTGCGGCGTGCAGCCCGATCCACTACCAGTCAGCTATAATGCAATGCAGCCTCACATGCTCAGAAAATAGTATTTGAAATCTCTTTTGATAATTTTCAATAAAAACAGTGTTTTCATAAATTCCAGAGTTTGGAAAATCATTTTAGACAGTAATAGCTTAGGATTGGTATCAAAATAGCATGTCAATATCATAGAAACAATAACAACGATTCTCGCGGGATCCCAATAACTGGCTCGTAGCCCAAATATATCCATAACCATACAAGTAGGAGGTTCACTGGTTCAATAATAGCCAACAACACAGTATAGTATCAACAGGTCAGACTAAGCCATAGTCCCCAATCACATTCGACCCCGCACTCATAGGAGAGTACGTGTCTCGCCTCAATACAGCATCACATAGTGATATACTGGGGTTTCGAACCCACTGGTCATCACCCACACCCATTACTCACCTCGGCTTGGCTCGAACACTAGTCTGCAATGCCCTTGCCACGAGAATCAGCCTCCACGGGTATAGAATCTGATCAAAATCAATAGACATACATCAAAATAGGCTAAAGGAACATTACCCAATCGAAACAACTCGAATTACACCAAAAACCACAAAGTTGCCAAAACTCGACTTTTGGTACGCTTCTCGAAAAATTACAAAAGTTAAATTTTCAGAATACATATAAAGTTTATCGAAATCAGACTCCGTTTGCCCATTCAAAACGATGATTTACCATAACCTAGGCTTAGAGAAAAAATCCCCCATTAATCCTTCCATTTTCAGTGAAATAATTGAAGATTCTAAGATGAAATCGTTTATTTAGACCATAAAACTTACCTCCAATGTTTTTCCGATGAAATCCCCTTCAATTCCCGTTATTTAGCTCACAAGGAACTCAAAAATGGAGGAAATATAGTGTAAGTTCGCGACTCAAATGTTCTGATTTTTAACCCTTATGTCTAGCATTTAACATTATGCGATCGTCGCCCTTGGCATGCGATCGCGATGAAGTAATTTGCCTGGGCTCTAAAATGCTTTATGTGATCACAGTCATCACTATGAGATCGCATAGTATAAAATAAATACGCCCTTAAGACCTCTATGCGAACGGGTTCTGGGCCCCGGGATCGCAGTGCTTCACTTCCCTTCACTATGCGATTGCAACTTAAGAAATGCGATCGCAGAGAATAAATCCGCTGCCTCACAAAATCCTTCTGCGCTATCGCATGGCTCCTCATGCGATCGCAGAGAACAAAATTGTTCTGCTGTTATGACAGCAAATCTGCTGCTATGTTTAATAAAAAATGGTCTGTTTGGACCCCCGGATTCACCCCGAGGCCACCGGGACCCCAATGAAAACCACTAACCTACTCCAAAACACGATACAAACTTGTTCCAATCATAAAAACACACCCTTCAACACGGAAATAATCAAATCAAGGCGAATTCAAGCCTAAGTTTCAACTAGAACTTCTGAAAACAACATCCAATCAAAAACCCGACCAAACGATGTATGAATGACCTGAAAATTTGCAGACATATCCAAAATCACCTAACGAAGCTATTACAACTATCGGAATTCCATTCTGACTCCCGGATCAAAATCTCACCTATCGATCCGATTCCGCCAAAATTCCAAGTTGGCCAATTCAAGCCTATTTCTACACCGGACCTCCAAATTCAATTCCGATCGTTCCCCTAAGTCACAAATCACCTCCCGGAACTAACCAAATCATCAAAATTTAATTTCAAGCCCTCAAACCACATTTTCAACCAGAATCACTCCTAACTCCCCCGATAGACTCTAACACTGATATAAAAACATGAAACATATAGATGAAGGGGTAACGAGGTGGTAATTCTCATGACGATGGGATGGGTCGTCACATTATCCCCCACTTAAGCAAATGCTCATCCTTGAGCGAGTCAATAAACATATCTGGAGACTCAAATAAGTGAGGATATCTGCTCCGCATCTCCCGCTCGATCTCCCATGTGGCCTCCTCCATGGGTCGACCTCTCCACTGAACCTTTACTGATGCAATGTCCTTGGATCTCAATCTCCTCACCCGACGACCCAATATAGCTATAGGCTCCACATCATAGGTCAAGTCATCATCAAGCTGAATGGTGCTAAAATCCAACACATGCGATATGTCGCCAACATATTTCCGGAGGATGGATACGTGGAACACTGGATGAACTCCTGATAGACTGGGTGGCAAAGCAAGCTTATAGGCCATCTCTCCAACCCTCATGAGGATCTCAAAAGGGCCAATGAATCTCGGACTGAGCTTTCCTTTCTTCCCAAATTTTATGAAGCCTTTTGATCGGCGAAACCTTTAGTAAGACCTTCTCACCCATAGAATAAAACACATCCCGAACCTTCCGGTTCGCATAACTCTTCTGGCGCGAATGAGCGGTACGAAGTCTCTCCTGAATCACCTTCACCCTGTCCAAAGCATCCTGGACTAACTCTATCCCCAATAGCCTTGCCTCCCCGGGCTCAAACCAACAACATGGAGATCTACACCGTTTCCCATATAAAGCCTCATACGGCGCCATCTGAATACTGGATTGGTAGCTGTTGTTATAGGAAAACTCTGCGAGAGGCAAATAATCAGCCCATGAACCACCGAAATCAATAATACAAGCTCTCAACATATCCTCCAAGATCTGAATAGTATGCTCGGATTATCCGTCCGTCTGAGGATGGAATGAAGTACTCAACTCAACCCGAGAGCCCAACTCACGCCTAAATGTCCTCCAGAACTGCGAAGTAAACTGAGTACCTCTGTTTGATATGATAGAAACTGGGACTCCATGCAATCTAACAATCTCCTGAATGAATATCTCAGCTAACCGCTCTGAGGAGTACGTATTACACACAGGAATGAAGTGAGCTGTGATGACCCAAAGGGTCATCACTTGTTTTATTAATCATTCCGAGCTTTTGAGGTCTTGAAAACCTCAATTATAGTTGCCTCGATTTGTGTGCACAGTCCAGGCACAAAGCTGGAAAATATTTATGTTGAAATATGTGAAATATGTGAAAAAGTTGAAGAATTTTGATATTAATATTGATATGGTTGACTTTGGTCAACATTTTTGGTAAACGGACCCGGATCCGTGATTTGACTCTCTCAGAAAATCCGTAGTAAAATATGGAACTTGGGCATATGCCCGGAATTGAAATCCGAGGTCTAGAACCCCGGTGAAAGAATTTTTCTGTTAAACTGTTTTCTGAAAATGTTTAAGGAAAATGAAACTGATTTTTTGATTAAAAAGTACTGGTATCGGGCTCGTATTTTGGTTCCGACGCCCGGTACTGGTCATATATATTGGTTAAGCGCTTTCTGTAAAGTTTGGTTGAAAATGGACGTCGTTTGACGCATTTCGGCCTTAAATTGGAAATTTTGGAAATTATGAAATTTGAAAGAATTCTTGAGTTTTAAGGCTCAATCCATTGATTTTGATGTTATTTTAACGATTTGATCGCGCGAGCAAGTTCGTATGATGTTTTTGAGTTAGTGTGCATATTTGGTTTGGAGCCCCGAGGGCTCGGGAGTGTTTCGGAGGTGGTTCGGGGTGTTTTCGGATTTGAAAACACAGCAGAAATTCTGCTGTTTCTGCAGAGGGATTTTGTTCTACACGATCGCGGCCTCATCCACGCGATCGCACAGCATTGGCCAGTTCTTCTACGCGATCGCAGCATCCCTCACGCGATCGCGTAGCTTCCAATCTTTTCTCCACGCGATCGCAACCTTTTGCACGCGATCGCATAAGAGGCCAGTCTTTCCTCTACGCGATCGCAGCCCAATTCACGCGATCGCGTAGGGTAAATTTCCGCCCAGTGATTTAATACCCCAAAACAGAACACTTACGGGATTTTATCCCATTTTCACAAAATCCTTTCTTCTCCACAGCTCTTAGGCGATTTTTGAGGCATTTCTTCATCAAAGTTCATTGGGTAAGTATTGTTAACTCGTCTTCTTCATTTTTCATCAACATCAATCAAATCCTTAGGCTTAAACATGTGTAAATTGGTTGAAAATTTGAGAAATGGGTATAGTTAGGGCTTTCAAAGAATTTGCGATTTAGACCTCATTTTGGAGTCGAACTTAAGAACAAATTGTATATTTGAACTCATGGAAGATTGGGTGAACTTATTTTGGTTCGAAACTTGAGTTTCGATTATGTGGGCTCGGGGTCGATTTTTACTATTCCGGGCAGAATGTTGTAAAAATCATATTTAGCAATATGAACTAGTTTGTTGAGTAGTATTGATGATATTAAATCAATTGTGTATAGATACGATTGGATTGGAGCCAAATTTGAAAGAAAAAGACATTCCCACAGATTGAATTGTTCATAAACATTCGAGGTAAGTGTTTGAATTGTCCCCATACCATGCTATTCTTGATTGTCATGCTAAGACTGTCACCTTAGCCTTGCCAGAATCACCCCGATTAGAGTGGAAGGGTACCTCAAGCCACTCCGTTCGCACCGTTATTTCTTATGTTAAGGCTCGACGTATGGTCGAGAAGGGGTGTCTAGCTTATCTGGCTTATGTTCGTGATTCCAGCGTAGAAGTTCCTTCCATTGAGTCGGTCCCTATTGCACGGGAGTTTCCGGAGGTTTTTCCTTCAGACCTGCCGGGCATGCCACCCGACAGGGATATTGATTTCTGTATTGATCTGGCACCGGGTACTCGGCCCATCTCTATTCCACCCTATCGTATGGCCCCGCCGGAACTAAAAGAGTTGAAAGATCAGGTTGCAGGACCTTATTGAGAAGGGTTTTATCAGGCCCAGTGTTTCCCCCTGGGGAGCACCTGTATAATTTGTAAAGAAGAAGGATGGCTTGATGCAGATGTGTATTGATTACTGGCAGTTAAACAAGGTGACTATCAAAAATAAATATCCACTGCCGAGGATTGATAATTTGTTTGACCAACTCCAGGGAGCGAGGATATTCTCTAAGATAGACTTGAGGTCAGGCTACCATCAGCTGAAGATCAGGGCGGCTGACATTCCTAAGACAGCCTTTCGCTCTAGATATGGGCATTATGAGTTCTTGGTCATGTCCTTCGGGTTGACCAATGCCCCAGCAGCATTCATGGAGTTGATGAATCGGGTATTCAAGCCTTACTTAGATCCGTTCGTGATAGTCTTCATAGATGACATCCTGGTGTACTCCCGCAGCCAGGAAGAGCACGAGCAGCACCTCAGAGTGGTTCTTCAGACTCTGAAAGATAACCGACTATATGCCAAATTTTCTAAATGTGAGTTCTGGCTGAGTTCGGTAGCATTTCTGGGTCACATTGTATCAGTGGAAGGTATTCAGGTAGACCCAAAGAAGATTGAGGCAGTCCAGAATTGGCCTCGACCAGCTTCAGTGACCGAGATCCGGAGTTTCTTGGGATTAGCAAGTTACTACCGTCGATTTGTAGAGGGGTTTTCTTCTATTGCAGCCCCGATGACCAGGTTGACCCAGAAGGGTGTCCAGTTTCAGTGGTCGGAGGAGTGTGAGGCGATCTTTCAGAAGCTCAAGACAGCCTTGACCACCGCACCAGTGTTGATACTACCTACAGGTACATGGCCTTATACGGTTTATTGTGACGCATCTCGTACAGGGCTTGGAGCGGTATTGATGCAGGATGGTAAGGTTATCACTTATGCTTCGAGGCAGTTAAAGATACATGAGAAGAATTATCCAGTTCATGATCTTGAGTTAGCAGCAGTGGTTCATGCCTTAAAGATCTGGAGGCATTATCTATATGGTGTGACATGTGAGGTGTACACTGATCACAAAAGCCTACAATACTTGTTCAAACAGAAGGAGTTGAATCTACGACAACGGAGATGGTTAGAGTTGCTAAAAGACTTTGATGTTACTATATTATATCACCCAGGTAAGGCCAATGTGGTGGCCGACGCATTGTGTAGAAAGTATGCCAGCATGGGTAGTCTTGCATATATTCCGGTCAATCGGAGACCATTAGCTCTAGATGTCCATGCCTTAGCCAACCGGTTCGTGAGATTAGACATTTCTGAGCCTAGCAGAGTGTTAGCCTGCACGGTCGCTCGTTCTTCATTATTAGAGCATATCCGTGAAAGGCAATTTGATGATCCTCATTTACGTCAGTTGAGAGATACAGTACAGCGGGGATGTGCCACACAGGTAAACCTAGATGATGATGGCGTATTGAAATTGCAGGGTCGAGTTTGTGTGCCCAATGTCGAAGGGATTCGGGAGTTGATCTTAGCAGAGGCCCACAGTTCGCGGTATTCTATTCACCCAGGTGCCGCGAAGATGTACCAGGACTTACGGCAACACTATTGGTGGCGCAGAATGAAGAAAGATATCGTTGCGTATGTCGCTCGGTGTCTAAATTGTCGGCAGGTGAAATATGAGCACCAGAGACCTGGTGGTGTATTCTAGAGGATTGAAATTCTCGAGTGGAAATGGGAGCGGATCACTATGGACTTCGTTACTGGACTGGACTTCCTTTGACTCGGAGGAAATTTGATGCTATTTGGGTCATTGTTGATAGGCCGACCAAGTCAGCACATTTCATTCCAGTATCTGTCTCCTACTCGTCGGAGAGGTTAGCATAGGTTTACATTAGGGAGATTGTTCGTCTCCATGCGGGTGCCAGTATCTATTATCTCCCGATCGGGGAACGCAGTTTACCTCGCGGTTCCGGGAGAGCGGTCCGGCGGGAATTAGGCACCCGAGTTCGGTTGAGTACGAGCATTTCATCCTCGCACGGATGGCCGATCGGAGAGGACTATTCGGATTCTCGAGGACATGCTTCGAGCCTGTGTTATTGATTTCGGAGGCTCGTGGGACCGGTTTCTGCCATTAGCAGAGTTTGCCTACAATAACAGGTTACCAATCTAGCATCCAGATGGCTCCGTATGAGGAGTTGTATGGTAGGCGATGTTGATCACCAGTTGGATGGTTTGAACCGGGAGAGGCTCGGTTGTTGGGTACAGACTTAGTCCAGGAGGCCTTGGATAAAGTCAAGACTATTCAGGAGAGATTGCGTTCAGCTCAGTCCAGGCAGAAGACTTATGCGGATCGTAAGGTTTGAGATGTAGATTTCATGGTTGGTGAACGAGTATTGCTCCGAGTGTCGCCTATGAAGGGCGTGATGAGGTTCGGGAAGAAGGGCAAGCTCAGCCCTAGGTATATTGGTCCATTTGAGATTCTAGACAGAGTGGGAGGGGTGGCTTACGGATTAGCTTTGCCGCCTAGCTTATCAGCCGTGCACCCAGTTTTTCACGTATCTATGCTTCGGAGATACCACGGCGATCCCACACATGTGTTAGACTTCAGTACTGTCCAATTGGACAATGATCTATCTTACGAGGAGGAGCCGGTGGCTATTCTAGACCGGCAGGTTCGACGGTTGAGGTCGAAGAGTTATCCTTCTGTGCGTGTTCAGTGGAGAGGTCAGCCTCCTGAGGCATCGACCTGGGAGTCCGAGTCTGATATGCGGAGCCGCTACCCACATTTGTTTCCTGACTCAGGTACTTTTTTCTTTTGTCCGTTCGAGGACGAACGGTTGTTTTAGAGGTGGAGATTGTGACGACCCAAAGGGTCATCACTTGTTTTATTAATCATTCCAAGCTTTTGAGGTCTTGAAAACCTCATTTATAGTTGCCTCGATTTGCGTGCACAGTCTGGGCACAAAGCTGGAAAATTTTTATGTTGAAATATGTGAAATATGTGAAAAAGTTGAAGAATTTTGATATTAATATTGATATGGTTGACTTTGGTCAACATTTTTGGTAAACGGACCCGAATTTGTGATTTGACTATCTCAGAAAATCCGTAGAAAAATATGGAACTTGGGCATATGCCCGGAATTGAAATCCGAGGTCTAGAACCCCGGTAAAAGAATTTTTCTGTTAAATTGTTTTCTGAAAATGTTTAAGGAAAATGAAACTGAATTTTTATTAAAAAGTACTGGTATCGGGCTCGTAGTTTGGTTCCGACGCCCGGTACAGGTCATATATATTGGTTAAGCGCTTTCTGTAAAGTTTGGTTGAAAACGGACGTCGTTTGACGCATTTTGGCCTTAAATTGGAAATTTTGGAAATTATGAAATTTGAAAGAATTCTTGAGTTTTAAGGCTCACTCCATTGATTTTGATGTTATTTTAGCGATTTGATTGCGCGAGCAAGTTCGTATGATGTTTTTGAGTTAGTGTGCATATTTGGTTTGGAGCCCCGAGGGCTCGGGAGTGTTTCGGAGGTGGTTCGGGGTGTTTTCGGATTTGAAAACACAGCAAAAATTCTGCTGTTTCTGCAGAGGGATTTTGTTCTACGCGATCGCGGCCTGATCCACGCGATCGCACAGCATTGGCCAGTTCTTCTACGCGATCGCAGCATCCCTCACGCGATCGCGTAGCTTCCAGTTCCTCCCCCACGCGATCGCAGTCTTGTTCACGCGATCGCATAGGGCAAATAGGCTGCCCGGTGAGTTTCCTCTACGCGATCGCAGCAATCCTCACGCGATCGCGTAGCTTCCAATCTTTTCTCCACGCGATCGCAACCTTTTGCACGCGATCGCATAAGAGGCCAATCTTTCCTCTACGCGATCGCAGCCCAATTCACGCGATCGCGTAGGGTAAATTTCCGCCCAGTGATTTAATACCCCAAAACAGAACACTTACGGGATTTTATCCCATTTTCATAAAATCCTTTCTTCTCCACAGCTCTTAGGCGATTTTTGAGGCATTTCTTCATCAAAATTCATTGGGTAAGTATTGTTAACTCGTCTTCTTCATTTTTCATCAACATCAATCAAATCCTTAGGCTTAAACATGTGTAAATTGGTTGAAAATTTGAGAAATGGGTATAGTTAGGGCTTTCAAAGAATTTGCGATTTAGACCTCGTTTTGGAGTCGAACTTAAGAACAAATTGTATATTTGAACTCATGGAAGATTGGGTGAACTTATTTTGGTTCGAATCTTGAGTTTCGATTATGTGGGCCCGGGGTCGATTTTTACTATTCCGGGCAGAATGTTGTAAAAATCATATTTAGCAATATAAACTAGTTTGTTGAGTAGTATTGATGATATTAAATCAATTGTGTATAGATACGATTGGATTGGAGCCAAATTTGAAAGAAAAAGACATTCCCACGGATTGAATTGTTCATAAACATTCGAGGTAAGTGTTTGTTCTATCCTAGCTTGAGGGAATAGGATTATGTGTTATGTGTTATGTGATCGAGTGCGGTGTATGGGTCGTGGTGACGAGCATCCATACACTGGCGTCTAGTATGACCGTGAGTCGTTGAAAAATGATTATTTTGAGATATATTACAGATGAATTGTTATTGTTTTCCCTTGTTGGGACTTGTTGTGAAGATAATTATTGAATGCCCTTGATGGGACGGTTTATGAATTACTGTTTCTTTCTTTGCCCTTAACTGTGATTGTTATTTGGGTGAGGAAGAGTGATAATGCACGAACGGTGATGCCGTGCCATGTTTATTTATTTATGCACGAAGGTTAATGCCGTGCCATGTTTATTTATTGATTATGCACGAAGGATCATGCCGTGCCCTTGTTATTGAACCATGTATGAAGGATCATGCCGTACTATGGATGTGAGGATGAGAGTAAAAGCACTAAGGGTGATGCCGTGTACTTTATTTATTTATTTGGTGAGGATGAGAGTAAAAGCACGAAGGGTGATGCCGTGCAACTACTTGCTATTTCTTGAATTGATATTACTTGTGTTTACATTATACTTTGTTTTTCCTTGTGAATTTATTAATTGTGGTTAATTGTTGAATTCTTTAAGATATTCCTTATTGTGTTTATACTTGATTATTTCTTGTTATTTTGTGGTACACATATACATATTGAATTGCACAAGTTTATGTGAGTGTCTGGTCCTAGGCTTGTCACTACTTCGCCGGGATAGGCCAGGCACTTACCAGCACATGGGGTCGGTTGTGCTGATGCTACACTTCTGTGCGTTTTTGCACAGGTCCAGGTTACGATCAAGAGCAGCAACAGCAGCAGTAAATTGATTGCGTGGGAGTTGATCACATTTGAGACCGAGGTAGCTTGCAGACGTCCGCAGGCCCGGCGTCTCTCTCTTTAATTATGTTATTATCTGTAGTCTCTTTGTTCCGAGACAAACAGAATTATGTTATATTTCCTTCAGACTTTTATGTGTAGTATTCTATAGTAGTTCGTGAGTTGGTGACTCCACGTCTTGGGTAGAGGATTTCAGTATGATTTTCACTTTGTAATTAGTTATTTCTATTTGATAAAGTATCCCGCATTTATTTAATTAAAAATTGTGTTAAAAACAGGATAGTATGAATACAGTGGCTTGCCTAGCTACCACGAGTAGGCGCCATCACGATCCCGATATTGGGGAAAAATCCGGGTCGTGACATGAGCTGACTTGGTCAGCCTGCCCACAATCACCCAAACTCAATCAAACTTCCTCACTGTCCGAGGGAGTCCAGTAACAAAGTCCATAGTGATCCTTTCTCACTTCCACTCGGGAATATCAATATGCTGAAACACGCCATCGGGCCTCTGATGCTCGTACTTGACCTGCTGACAGTTGAGGCACCGTGCTACATGTCTAACAATGTCCATCTTCATCTTCCTCCACCAATAATTCTATTTCAAGTCTTGGTACATCTTCACGACACCTGGATGGATAGAATACCACGAGCTATGGGCCTCCTCTAATATCAACTTACGAAGGCCATCAACATTGGGCATGCGTATTCGGCCCTGCATCCTCAACACACCATTACTATTAATAGTGACATCTCTAGCATCATCATGCTGAATTCTGTCCTTAAGGACAAGCAAGTGTGGATCATCATACCGGCGCTCACGAATACGATCATATAAAGAAGACCGAGATACAATACAAGCCAACACCCTCCTGGGCTCTGAAATGTCTAACCTCAATTGGCTAACGCCTGAACATCACAAGAAAATGATCTCTCCTCAGCTGGAATATATGCCAAGCTGCCCATACTGACCGTCTTTCGGCTCAAAGCATCGGCCACTACATTGGCCTTCCCCGGATGATATAGGATAGTAATGTCATAATCCCTAAGCAACTCAAGCCATCTCCGCTGTCTCAAATTAAGATCCCTCTGTTTGAACAAATGCTGGAGACTACGATGATCGGTATACACCTCAATGGACACGCCGTACAAATATATCCTCCAAATCTTCAAGGCATGAACTATGGCAGCTAGTTCCAAATCATGAACATGGTAGTTCTCATGAGGCTTCAATTTCCGAGAAGCATATGTAATCACTATACCTTCCTACATCAACACACAACATATCCCCACTCTCGAGGCATCACAATATATAGTATATGAGCCTGAAGCAAATGGCAACACTAATATTGGAGGTGTGGTCAAAGCTATCTTGAGCTTCTGAAAGCCCTCCTCGCACTCATCCGACCATATGAATGGTGCACCCTTTTGCGTCAACCTAGTCAAAGAAGAAGAAATGGATGAAAATCCCCGAACAAACCGGCAATAATACCCCGCCAAGCCAAGGAAACTCTTGATCTCTGTAGCTGAGGACGGTCAAGGCCAACTCTGCACCGCCTCTATCTTCTTCGAGTCAACCTGAATGCCATCACATGACACCACATGACCCAGAAATGCTACTGACTCGAGCCAAAACTGGCACTTGGAGAATTTAGCATACAACTTCTCCTCCCTCAACCTCTGCAACACAATGCTCAAATGCTGAGTGTGCTCCACCTGGCTACAGGACTAGACTAGAATATCATCAATGAATACGATCACGAATGAATCCAAATATGGCCTGAACACACTGTTCATCAGATGCATGAATGCTGCTGGGGCGTTGGTCAGCCCGAAAGACATCACAAGGAACTCATAGTGCCCATATCTAGTCCTGAATGCAGTCTTTATAATATTAGAGTCCCTAATCTTCCGCTGATGATATCCTGAACGAAGATCAATCTTCGAAAACATCCTCGCACCCTATAACCGATCAAATAAATCATCAATGCGCAATAGAGGGTACTTGTTCTTCACTGTTACCTTGTTCAACTATCTATAATCAATACACATCCGCATAGAACCATCTTTCTTCTTAACAAATAACACTGGTGTACCCCACGGGGACACACTAGGGCGAATGAATCCCTTATCCAAAAGCTCCTGGAGCTGTTCTTTCAATTCCTTCAGCTCAACTGGTGCCATACGATAAGGAGGAATAGAAATGGGCTGAGTGTCCGTCACCAAATCAATATCAAAATCGATATCCCTATCCGGTAGCATGCCCGACAGGCCTGATGGGAACACGTCTGGAAAGTACCTCACAACGGGCACATAATCAATACTAGGAGTCTCGGCTCCCACATCCCTCACAAATGCTAGATATGACAAACACCCTTTTTCCAACCATTCTCTGAGCCTTTAAGAATGAAATAACACGGCTAGGGACGTAATCAGTTGAACCCCGCCACTCAATTTGAGGAATACCAGGAACACCCAAGGTAACTGTCTTGGCATGACAGTCCAATATAGCATGGCACAGAGACAACCAGTCCATGCCCAATATCACATCGAAGTCCACCATCCCTAACAATAACAAATCCACCTGGGTCTCCAGACCCCCAAAAGAAATAACACAGGATATATAGACATGATACATAATAATCGTATCACCCACTAGGGTGGATACATGTACAGGCAAATCAAGACTACTATGGGTCGCACCTAGATGATGTGCAAAATAAGAAGAAACCTACGAATATGTGGACACGGGATAAATAAAATAGAGGCATCTTTGTGACAGACAGAAATGACACTTGTAATCACTGCATCACGCCTGTCAGGGAGTGCATAGAATGGTGCCTGGCCCCCACTAGATCGCTCCTCACCTCTGGGGCGACCTCGAGAAGACTGACCTCCACCTCTACTAGCCTGAGATGGTGCTGAAGAGGAGGGCTGATTCCTCTGCTAAGACCTGTCCCTACGAAGTTGAGGGCACTGCCTCCTCATGTGGCCAAACTCACCACACTCAAAACAGCTACCTGGTGCTGGAGAAGGGGATTGAAGGAAACTCCTCGCCGCCGAAGAACCCTGGGCTGAAGAAGTAGTCGATGTACCCTGAGCTGGGAGGGCAGTAAGTGAAGATTGAAGAAGAAGCTCTGCTCTGCTTAGGGCGGCCTGACTGAGAAGGTCTAGATGAGCGACCTCTACCCTGCTGAAACTGCCTTGTAGATGGAGCACCGCTAAATTTACCAGAACCTCAAGGCCTCTTGGCCTCCCGCTCCTCCCACTCCCGGTGACGATTCGCCTCAATGGAGCGTGCCATATCCACAACCTGCTCAAAGGATGACGATTGTATTGTCTCTCTGGTCATCAGAATGCGAATGGAATAGTTGAGGCCATCAATAAACCTCCAAATCCTCTCCTGATTTGTCGGGATCTTCCATATGGCATGCCTAGCCAACTGGTTATATCTCAGCTCATACTGGATCACTAACATGTCGCCCTATACTAACCACTCAAACTTGTGATGAAGCTCCTCACGACGGTATTGAGGTACATACTTCTCTAAGAAGAGAGTAGAAAACTGCTGCCAGGTAAGAGGTGCTGCTCCCGTAGACCTACGCCTCTCAAACTCCTCCCACCAATCGAACACTGGACCAGTAAACTGGAAACCCTGGGCATCCTCGCCCTCAGTACCACTAAATGAGGTGGCTGGAGTCTACCAAATCTCTCTAGGCGATGCTGTTCATCGTTAGGCATAACCGGTACCACATGCTCTGGAACTGGTGCAGCTGGAATAACTGGTGCAACTACCTAAGTTAGGACCGCCTCTAGCGTCTGAAGTCCCTGTACCACCTACTCAGGTGTGCGAGCTGCGGGGGTCTGGGATGTCGCTACTGTAGCGGTAGCTGATACTACCTGAGCCAATCCAGAATATACTGATAATATCTGGGCCAAAGTCTCCTGAAAGCCAAGAATGACAATAGACACCGTTGATGCCTGAGCTGGTGCTGCTGGAGCATCAACCACTAGGGGCTGCTCCTGAATAGGGACAACGGGTGGGTCAGCTGGCAATGCCTCAGCTGCCCTACCTCTTCCACGACCACTGACGCGCCCACGGCCTCTAGTAGGTGGCAATGGTGGCAATCATATTACTGAGCGCTCGATGCGTACATAGGCGTGTGGAAGGAATTTCAAAGATTATATCTCAAGCTGAATCAAGTACGCACGATAAGAATTCCAAGAAATGTGAAGTGTTTCCTAAAGGTTTGCAGCCTCCCGAGGATAAGTACAAGCGTCCCCATATCGATCCACAAGACTCTACCAACCGGCTCAAGACTCATGAGGCCTAGTAACCTAGGCTCTAATAGCAACTTGTCACGACCCCAAAACCCAGTCGTGATGGCGCCCAGCACACTGCTAGGCCAGCCCGACCACTCAACTGAAACACGGAGCTATCAACTCACACTTTACCCTTTTTAAAGCATAAATAGTGATGGAATAATAAAGATAATATCCAACACACCAGGATTAGACATCCCAAACCAGTATAACCTTCCAACGGCTCAGGAGTCGCAAGCTGTGATAGTGTATACAACTGTGCACTAGTGTGGAATAGACTAAATAAAATAAGGATAAACTGGAGAGTCAGGTCCTGCGGACGCTGGCAGCTACCTCGACTGTACAAATGCAACTCCCGAGCAGCTATAGAATCAGCTCTACTGCGATGTACTTGGATCTGCACACAAGGTGCAGGGATTAGTGTGAGTACTTCCAACTCACTGGTAATAAGCAGAAGTAAGACAACGAAGGTAAGAAAACCCAATACAACACTAAGTAAAGCTATACACAATATCCTGCATCAATTATCTACATAAGCAATATCCGAACCAGCAATATCAGCTATCGGAGTAACAGGTATATCTTGATGCAATGCAATGCATGAATATGACCGCTACGACACGTAGACCGATCCATTTGGGTACCCATGCTCACTGTGGGGGTTCAGACTCCAGAGGGGCTCCTACATCCCAAAAACAATATCATGATATGCTACAGCGCGCATCCCGATCCTCTACCAGACAGCTATAATGCAATGGAGCCTCACAGGCTCAGAAAATAGTATTTGAAATCTCTTTTGATCATTTTCAGTAAAAACACTGTTTTCAGAAATTTCAGAGTTTGGAAAACCATTTTAGACAGTAATAGCTCAGTAATGGCATCAAAATAGCATGTCAATATCATAGAAACAATAACAACGATCCTCACGGGATCCCAATAACTGGATCGTAGCCCAAATATATCCACAACCATCCAAGTAGGAGGATCACCGGCTCAATAATAGCCAACAACACAGTATAGTATCAACAGGTCGGACTAAGCCATAGTCCCCAATCACATTCGACCCTACACTCACAGAAGAGTACGTGTCTCGCCTCAATACAACGTCATATAGTGATATACCGGGGTTTCGAACCAACTGGTCATCACCCACACCCATTACTTACCTCGGATCGGCTCGAAGACTAGTCCGCAATGCCCTTGCCATGCGAATCGGCCTCCACGGGTATAGAATCTAATCAAAATCACTAGAAATACATCAAAATAGACTAAAGGGACATTACCCAATCGAAACAACTCGAATTACACCAAAAACCACAAAGTTGCCAAAACCCGACTTTCGGTACGCTTCTCGAAAAATTACAAAAGTTACATTTCCGGAATCCTTATCTCAATGCGAGTCCATATATATAAAGTTTATCGAAATTGGACGCTGTTTGCCCATTCAAATTGATGATTTACCGTAACCCAGGCTTAGAGCAAAAATCCCCCATTAATCCTTCCATTTTCATTGAAATAATTGAAGATTCTAAGATAAAATTGTCTATTCAGACCATAAAACTTACCTCCAATGTTTTCCCGATGAAATCCCCTTCATTTCCTGTTACTTAGCTCTCAAGGAACTCAAAAATGGAGGAAATATATTGTAAGTTCGCGACTGAAATGTTCTGATTTTTAACCCTTCTGACAGGCATTTAACACTATGCGATCGCAGCCCTTGACATGCGATCGCGATGAAGTAATTTGCCTGGGCTCTAAAATGCTCTATGCGATTGCAGTCATCACTATGCGATTGCATAGTATAAAATATATACGCCCTGAAGAACCTATATGCGATCGCGGCCTGGGCCCCGCGATCACAGTGCTTCACCTCCCTTCACTATGTGATCGCAGCTTAAGAAATGCGATCGCAGAGAACAAATCCAATGCCTCACAAAATTCTTCTACGCAATCGCATGGCTCCTCATGCGATCGCATAGAACAAAATTGTTCTGCTGTTATGACAGCAAATCTGCTGCTATGTTTAGTAAAAAATGGTCCGTTTGGACCCCCGGATTTACCCCAAGGCACCCGGGACCCCAACGACAACCACCAACCTTCTCCAAAACACGATACAAACTTGTTCTAATCATAAACACACACCCTTAAACACGGAAATCATCAAATCAAGGCAAATTCAAGCCTAAGTTTCTACTAGAACTTCCGAAAACAACATCTAACCAAAAACTTGACCAAACGATGTCCGAATGACCTGAACATTTTCAGACATATCCAAAATCACCTAATGAAGCTACTGCAACTGTCGGAATTCCATTCCGACTCCTGGATCAAAATCTCACATATCGATCGTTTTCCGCCAAAATTCCAACTTGGTCAATTCAAGCCTATTTATACACCGGACCTTTAAATTCAATTTCTATCGCTCCCCTAAGTCATAAATCACCTCCCGGAACTAATCAATTCATCATTATTCAATTCCAAGCCCTCTAACCACATAGTCAACTCCAAGTTGACGTTTCATAAATAAGGTTCATTTCAAAAGGCTATATGCCTCATTTTCAACCAGAATCAGTCCTAACTCTCCCGATAGACTCTAGCACCGATATAGAAACATGTAAAATATAAATTAAGGGGTAATAGGGTTGTAATTATCATGACGACGGGCCAGGTCGTCACACTTCTACATTCCTAGCCAACTATTTCCGAACCCTGGTCAATTCCTTTTCTGCTTGCTCAAGGTCGAAACGATAATCGCTTATTTTTCATCGCAAATTATCAATCAACTTTTCATCTCTGGTTTTTCGGACGGGAGTTTCAGTTGCTATCCTCATTTTCTGAATTTGAGCTCGTAGGGCCTCATTTTCTTTAACCAATTGCTTCTTTTCACCTCCATCAGCTGCTACTTGCACACTATTTTCGAACTTGAGGTCTGCAACTTGTTTTTCTAGCATGCTAATCTTTTCCCGGTATTCATTTTCTTTAGCCAAGCAATCCCACTACTCTCTTGACAGCTCGGCAAATTCTTGGATGTGAAGTCTCTTCGCTGGACTTTCATGCTCACAATCTCTTCTATACCACACGGAATAACCACGTGACACTTCGCCTTTAGCTCGATCCCTCACACAAGTGTCTAATTTCAAACATTGGCATTCATTCCAAATTTGACGGACTGTTGCTTCAGGAAATTGCCTGTCAAGACTAACCTCAATTACTTGGGTGCTGAGGTCTCCATCTTTTGGCACTATTTGATATATTCCAAGTTGCCATAAGACTCGATATCTGGCAATTTCCTATAATATCGCAGTAAGCTCGAAGTCCGAGAAATGAAACACATTGTGTGCCAGATCCCAACAAGTAACCAAGGTCTGATGATATCTCCTCGTGGTATAATGTAGATTAATCTGGTAAGACCCTTCTAATATTTCTTGACTTCATCTTATCCGTCTTTACCCAGATCATTCCACCATAGACGTAACTCCAAAGGGATTTTATTCATGATTGAAAAAGGTTCATTTTGAAACGTGCTCATCCTTCACATTTATTAAGGTGATTTAATCACTTATTATGACCCTAAAAAGAAAAAGACAATATATTTTCTCACAATAGAGTCAAATTTCGCAAATACGGCCCTTCAGCACTCCAATTGAAGATTCTAAGGTTGTGCTTACTAATTTTGGAAAATGACTCAAAAGTGGCCGTTTTTGCACAAACAGTCTTCCGGCGCCCTTTCAGGACATTCGGCTATTTTGGAAAACGGAATCACTTAGTTTATGACAAAATTTGACATTTTTTAGTCGTTTTCGCAAAATTATGGTTGGACCCATTAAGGGTTGCCTACATATCACTCCTCGAAAGACGAGAATCAAACCGATGTAGTTCGATCAAACTATTTTTAATTTTTCGACAAAGAATTAAATTATTCTAATTATTTTTGATGACAAAATTTCTATTTATAATCCAAAATGAATCAACAATCTTTCTCAAAGTTTTGACAGAGTTTTGGTAATATTTGAGTATTGGTTTTCTTCTAAAATCAACAATTGTTATTTTTTTCCTCAGTTCTTTTCCTAGCCAGTCAGCATGATGGCCCGAGACAAATAAATGCAACATATAATCATGATGGTCTTTTCATATTCAGGTCACCTGTCCTAGACGGACCCAATCCCTGTGTTGAGTCCCCTAAGTCAGATATGATGAAAATAAACGTCCTATTTCTAGGTTCAAAAACCTGATTATTTGGTTCTAGACTGTGCACCCGAGCGAACAACTCGAGTTGAGGAAGGGGCTACGTACCGGGGACTCGTGGGATTGTCCGGCTAAGTAACTTTTCCGCCCTCTTTTCTTATTTGGGTATGACACTAACAGAATGGGGAGTCTCAACCAGTAAGAACATCCCCGAAGGTAAGAAGAGAAGGGTTTTGACACAATTTATGTAAAGTTCAAGCAATAGCAAAATGGTAAAAATTTAGAACATTAATCATGAACACATGGGGAAACTAGATATAAACAAATTCAGTAGTTTAAATGAGCTCGAATTCCTAAACCCTGAACCAAAGTTCTGGGTTTCTTATCCCTAGCAGAGTCGCTAGAGCTGTCACACCTCCTTTTTACGAGCTATTTATTACACCCCGGGAAGGGATATAATAAAAGGAAGGAGTTTTTCCAATTTAAGGACAATCAAAAAGAGATTATTTATTTAATTTCAGAGTCGCCACTTGGGAGAATAATGGTGTCCCAAGTCACCGGATGAATCCCGAACCGAGGAAAGTTTGAATCTGTTACACTATGCAAACTAGAAATCCAGATAAGGAATTCTGTTGATCCGGGAAAAGGTGTTAGACACTCCCGAATTTCATGGTTCTAGCACGGTCGCTCAACTGTTGTATTTATTTTTATCCGATTTTATATATGTTCTATTTTTATGTGCATTTTAGTATTCCGCTTTATTATTCAAAGAATTACAATGTCGTGAAAATGTAATTTTTTTACAACGCCGTACGAGTACACCTGTGGCTTTTAACACATTTCGACTCCGTTGAGACTTGAATTTAGATCACATAAATGTGCATCCGTAATAAGAAGGTAATATTATTATAAATCATGCCTAGATTATCTACATCTTGTTAACTTTGGAAATGTCCGTGAAGTTTACTAAACGGTCCTTACAAATCTAAGGTTTTTTAATAACAATTATTTGAGGTCCCCGCGATTGTATATTTAATGTGGCGAGGCTCATCTCATTTTTTATTAAGGTCATGTCTAAAGTACTATATTTTCTACGTGTTTTGTCTCTAATCATGAAGGAAATATCCTAATTATTTATCTTTTACTTAATAATTTGACATTTAGAGCCACAAACCCAGAAGGTTCAAGTTTATTTCTTATTTGGGTTTAATTACACCTATACATCAGTTTCCTCAATCTAAATTCCGGTTCAGGGCGGCTCATAAAGCTGTGGCCTAGAAAAATTTTCAATTCCATTTGACCAGGCCCATATCCGACCACCATATATCTCTTACATTGGGCTTTGCATTTTAACCTTTCTCGAATTGAATTCACGATAGAAAATGTATCTTATTACTTCATTTTCTTTTTATTGTTACTATTCCAAATTCAAATTCAGGACAGTATTGTGTTTATCTATGAAGAAATTTCATTTATTTTGATTCAAAATTTGTGTACAGAACTAAGTCTAATTAAACGAAATTTCAGAATTAAAGCAAACTCATTATTATCACAACTAATAACGTACTAAATGTTTGAAAATATTTCTAACGCTAATTTAATTTGAACTAACTAACTGACATCATAATCAAACTGTTTCTTTATTAAGAAAATATTTACAGAAGTAATACCACATTGACACATGTGAGTTCATATTTGATCTTTAGTCATAATAGTTATAGAGACCTACAATTTACAAATGGTCATGCATTAAAAAACAGATCTATTACTTTTAGAGGAAAAGCTCTATAAATGTTCAATGATTCCAAAGCTGTAACTTGAGATTTGAATTCCGCTATTATTTCTAACTTTTGTTTTTTTGCGATTTTTATCAGTTACGCTGTCTACTATTTCGATTATATGGTCTAAGGATATACCACTGCTAGTCTTACTTAAGAAACGGAGTCCAAAATAAAGTTCAGTCCCTATTATTACATTTTCAGACTAAACCTAACAAATACAAATGATTAACAAGACAGTATAATATTAAATAGCACTCGAAACTTCAATTCATCTTCTTCAATTTTACATTTACAGCTTCAGTAGATAGAGATTGTACTTGGTAATAAAATGAAATTGATGAGATATAACCAACGATAAAGGATCAACACTCAACAACAGCTCACAAAGTGATCAAAACAGTCCAGCAATCCAGATTCAAACCAAAATGAAGGTAAACCAGTAGAAAACCCAACAGAAGCAAAACCAGACCACAAATAATCACTTCAACCAAAACAACATCAATCCAACAATAATTCAATCACCAAAGTCAAATGGAAGAAGCACAAACTTGAAATTACTTGCAGGATCAGCGAAACAATGATACTTTTGAGGATTTTAAGTTTTGATGTGAAGAGAATACTTGAAATACAATTGAAAACCAGAACGGAAAATGCTTAGTGTTTCAGATTTTTCTAAGGCTTCTAATTTCCAAACTTCTAAAACTTGTTCAATAAAGGCTAGTGAAGCCTATTTATAGATTTGAAAAGGGAGGGAATTTCAAATGCTGAAATTGTCCCTTAGTCCCTTATTTTATTATAATTAGACCCCTGTTCTTTTATCTATTAGACTCTTTTCCCCTTTATTTATGTCGTATTACCCCTTTACCCCAATCTAGAAGATTCCTACACTTGAATTTTACCCTTCTAACCCTACCTCTCTAGGGTTATTATTGCAATACCCTTTTATCTTGCTTGAAATACCCTTCACCCCTTAAATATTTACCAATAAACCAAATTGGATTCACAAATCTACCTCTATCCCCTAAGAATTATTATAATGAACCTACTACCATTCCCCAAATTAACACTGTCTTGCTATTTTATTTACCCTTAACCCCGTACTACCCATTAACCCTAATTATAATCAGATGCCCAGAATTACACTAAAAATCAGAATAGAAAGCCTTAACTAATTACCTAGATAAGTCAATTAATTGTCAGTTAACAGATACAACCAAATCAGAATCAGGTAATCAATTAAGGAGATTCAGAAAGCCAGTCAAACAATAAAGAATCCAATTAACAGAAAACCTTAGTTACTAATCAGGTTTTAAAACAATCAAAACCCTAAAAACTAAATGTAACAGTATGAATAGCAATCAAAGCCTAAGACTATGTCATTTTTATCAAGAATTAACCACAAAAAGGAAAATCGTGGACATGCAAACAAAAGCAGAAGTAAAACAATAGAAAGAGAATCAGACACTTAGCTTCTTTATTCTCTTTTCTTCTTTATTTTCTTTTTCTCTCTTTCTTTCTTCCGTTCTTTTCTTTTCTTCATTTTTTATTGATTTTCCAGGTTTTTCAAAACCTTGGATATCATTTTCTTGGATCTTTTGCCTCAGGCAGACCTTCGAGTCTTGTTTTGAACTCTTTTAATGATTCCCTCAGATAGAGACTCTTAGAATAAGGGCTGGGTTATTTAAAGGGTGTTATGAGATGGTTTTGAAGTGGTAGTGTTCGCCGGAGTGGGGTTCCGGCGACACTCAAATTGATATTCGAAGAATTTTAGGCTTGCTCGAAGAAAAATACTTAGAGGGGTGGCAAGGGGAGATCTTGGCGGTCCTAGGGTGTTAAATGTGGAAGCAGAATGAAACCTCGTGTTCGTCGGAGTAGGGTTTCGGCGACCCTTGGCTGAATATTCGAGGAGTTCTGATTGGTTTCGAAGGATACTGGTTATGGGAGGTGAAAGAGGAGGTCAAGACCTTCCTGTGGTGCTAATGGTGGATTCATCGGAGTTGTTTGTGTTTCCCACCGGTAGGGTTCCGGCGGGGGGTAGGCGAGAGGAGAAGGGGGGAAGAAGAGGCGGCTAGGGTTTAGGTTTAGAGAAAATGATATGAAATGAGGGGTGTAATGTATATTTGTGTATATAAAACTTTAGTATTATTAGGAACCGTTGGATTAGATCTATTTAACGGCCGAGATTTGTTATTACTGATACGACATCGTTTGAATTAGTAACGGTTCAATTCTATCCGCTAGATTAAATAGATTAACAATCAAGATTTGACATTTTAAACATCGTCATTTGGTTTAATAGATGGCCGATATCTCTGGCCGTTTGATCAAGTATTTGAACGGCCCAGATTAATTGCTTTTAAACAGTGTCATTTGATTTTGGTATCAAACAGGCGGGTAATGTATATTTGGGCTTGGATAAAATGTATTGTGTATTTTAATTTTTTGGGCCACTTATTATTGGCCCAAGTATTATATACATTTGTATTTGTTTTTTTTTTCTTCTGGTATTTTTTATTTTATTTCCTTTATTATATTTTTTGTATTTTCCTTTTGAATTTTATTTACTTCTTTTTGTATTTCTTTCTTGTATTTTTCTTTTCTTCTATTTTTCTGATTTTTGCTAATTTTAAAGTAATTAATTTCTATTTTATGGTATTTTCAATTAAAAATAATAAAAATTCTATTTTGATTTTTCTTTAATTTGTTCTGAAAAAAATATTAACACAAAAATTGTGAAAATAAAAAATCCTAACACTCCTGCATATTTCGTATATTTTTATGAGTTAGTATGCAACTAATTAGCACAAAAATGCCACAAATATTTTGACAAAATTTTAAAAATCATTTTGTTTAGATTTTGGGAATAGTTTGCTTAGGGAAAATATCACGTGCTCACAAATTTGGCTTGATGTGCATTTCCTTAAGTGAAATCTATGCATGGAGTGGGTGGTACGCCGCCATGGGTATGTTATCTGGATCAGGTTGCACACTGCAACAGTGTGATATCGAGTATAGTTTTCTATATGCCATCTTTGTATGCCTTTCTTCCTATTTTCCAAGTAAAGTCTGTATTAGTGCGTAGGATGTGATAATTCCTTCCAGAGCTCGTTTTCATTAGTACTGCATTTGATTGGTATCCTATTGGCACGTTGGGGCATCATATGCGACCTTTAATTATGTCTGGAGTGGCTTATAGCCCGAGCAGTTCGTACTAGGTGAGTCGGGACCATTGAATTCGAGATCGGTGCAATATGAGTATATGAAGTAATGTAAAGAGCTAAGACAATTGTTTGGTTTAAAATAAGGTGATAGTTCTTGCCAAGAGTATTGGACTAATGAATTGTTATTTCGACGATGGCTAAGAATGTATACAGATCTCATCCGTCGAGTCAGTATTGTAAGAATTTGCACAAAGCATGTGTATGTCATGCACAACATGGGATGTGTAGTGATTCCTTCTGAGAGATTAGATAAGAGAGGTTCAGATGATGAAGGAAGATGGTATTGCTAAGTGGAAGTGATTTCACGCGAGTATGTGTTTCAGAAAAAGGTACTGTGATTAAACTGATTATATTTCAGTAGTATTGCGACATGTTCTTGTTGGGTCCACTAGTGGTATTCGGTTTGGCTTGGTAGCTCGGGTAAATATTAAGTATCTATCGTGGAATGATTGGGTATCAAATAGGTGCATGTATTCGCACGGTGGAAACTGGGATCAGGTATGATGATTTGTGTGTTATATGGAGTTCTGATGTACAGGCTATATTGTGGCGGTGGATCTTTATTCGGTGGTATGTTATATTTTAAATGTGATGTTTGAATTCGGACTGGTTGTCTAAGTGTTGGGTGATTTTAAACTATTACATTAGGGGCTACGCCAGAAATGCCAAGGGTTAAGTGGTGAAGTGCGTTAGAATATGTTTTAGCAGAATGATTTATATTTCAAGAAACCAACGGACAGCTGGGAAGGAGTACTTTCTTAACTGGGCATTTGTGATAGATGTCAGTGCAGAGGTTGCTATCATTGATCCCGTTCCACTATTGAGGGACTTTTCGGATGCATTTCTTGTGGCCGGACACATCGCCGGGCAAGATTGTGGATTTCAGTATTTATTTGGGGTTGGGAACTGTATCGTACGACTTCGGCAGGGGCTATAGTAGTGGAAGAAACAATTTAAGACTTCTTGGTACATTAGTTTGTTGGAAGTCCGATATGGCTACGCATTTAGCTTGAGTTAGATTGGTTGACTCTAAGTTGTATTGTTGAGGAATAAGTTGTGTCTATCGTTATTGAGCTTGTTAGCGATCTGACGGAAGCTATGAGTTATTTTTCGATGTTGTAGGACGTTGTGATTTGTTAGTTATGGGCACATGTGGTGCGATTCTATTGAGAATTCATAGAGGAAGTCGAGCGGGAAGAGCAATTAAGTGTTGCTCGGTGTATGGAGCATTGGTTATGGTCCATCGGGTTGTGTATCATGTGTTCTCTATTTCACCGTGGGTGTAATGAATTACATTAGTTTCTGACATCAAATGTGCGTGGTTGATGATTTTGAGCATAGCGGCTTGAGGTGCTTCAGGTGTTACAGTGTTGGGAAAAAATCGCGCATTGTAGTGAGGCTACAGGAGTTATGACCTTTCGGGGTAGATTCATGCATTCTATTTCTATGATATGAAACATGGTCTCAGCCTTGTATTTTAATGGTATCGATGAGCTTGAGGTATAGCTCTTTCGTTAAGTCAATTGTTATGATTGATTGTGTTCAGATCTTTTATTACTGGTGCGTATATTATGCAAGAGGTGGTTTAGACTTGTATTGAGGTATCATATCACCAGAGCGGTGTTGGATTCGAGGTGATCATTGGGTTCATTAATGAATACAAATAGATTTGATCTCAGTTTGTTAGGAAGATAATATCGAGGTTTGACCCGGAAATATGTTGTGATATAAGTCAAGGAAAGTGGTTTCAGGAATTGTTAAACTGAGATATGATTACGATTTTTAATGTGTTTCGTCCATCCTTGGTATTATATGAAAGTGTTAGAATAAGGCTTCAGCTAATAAGAGGTTCCCTGCCGGTAATTGGTTGTTGGGGATAACTGTTGTGAATAGAAGTTATGGTTCCAAGTGTTTTGTTTATACAGTATATCATCTGTTTTCACCTGACGGTGCAAGTATAGGTTATTACAGCTAGTTCCGGTTTACTCTGAGTATAGATGTGAATTTATGATCTTGTGAAAGATTTTTGTAAAGTGCGATGTGGTTCTATGGTTTATGGATTAAATGGACTACGAAAGTTCGGCTATATTATGTTATCGGGTCTATGCGAGATAGGGTGATGAGTGATCACCCCAGGTATATGATTGGTAAGATCATTCAGCTATTGGTTGGCTTCTAGAACAACTCTCGATATGCTCGAGGATGAGCGTTTTTTAAGTTGGGGAGGATGAAACGACCGACCCGTCGTCATGGGAGTTACCGTCCCGTTTTCCCTGTTTTATGCTTCTATATGTTTCATTGTATGTGTTTGGAGAATTTGAAGTAATTCGAATGTGAGTTCCAGTAATTCGGGTAGCTTCGGGGGATAATTTTAACTTGGGAGTGAAATCGGAATTAGATATGCAGGTCCGGTATAGAATTAGGCTTGAATTGGCGAAGGTTAGTATTTTTGCGAATTCCGGTTAATAGGTGAGAATTTAATCTCAGGGTCGGAATGGAATTTCGAGAGTTGTTTTAGCTTCGTTAGGTGATTTGAGATATGTGTGCAAAATTTTAGGTTATTCGGAGGTGATTTGGTTGGTTTTTTGATCAAATGCGTGTTTCGGATGTTTTAGAAGAACTTAGGCTTGAATCCGATATAACTTTGGTGTTTTGATGTTAGTTTTGGTGTTTTGAGAGTACAACTAAGTTTGCATGATCATATGTGACATGTTAGTTTGTTAGTATGCGGTCCCGAGAAGCTCGGATGAATTTCGAATAGGTTTGGGTTGCGTTGTGCTCGTTTTTCTTATGCTTCGACATTATTTTTTCAAGTATAAATGATATTATATTTAACAAATAAGTTCCGATTATTGTTTTGAATGACATATTAGATCCGTATCGTAATTACAGACCCGTAGCAAAAATAATCATCGAATTTGAACATCGTATGAGGATTTTATGGCCATTTTATTAAGGTTGCGTAGATTTTCAGGTTAATGATGAAACTGCCTTTAACGGCGTAGTAAAAACCTGCACTATTTGTAAATATTATAATCTTCATATGTCCTTCATTATACGGCCAATTGAGTGATTCAAAAGCCTATATTCATTAGAATTTCACAAGGAATCCATTGGGAGCAGTAAAACGTGTGAACAGTATACCTATAATGAGCAGGTCGAGTTTTCTTTTAATTTTGGAACAGGGAAAAGCTTCTGAGCCAATTTTTAAGAGAGAAAATCAGTGGGTATCACATAGGTAACTGATTTAACTATTTAAACTCATTTACGCGTGATTATAGACCATAATCCCATTCTTTAATTCATGAAAAACAGTAGAAAAATAGGATTTTGGGACCTGAAATTATGAGAATTTTAGGGGTCGATTTGAGGGGTCAAACATACTCCGATTTTGGTGTTCTTTATATGTACGGACTCGTGGCGAGACAAGAAATCCGTTGGTTTGATTTTCAGAATTTTTTGAGAAGTGGGTCCGGGGCTCAGGTTTTACCAACTTCGTGAATCTTAGTACTTTTCAAGTATTTTTGATTGGGTTATGTTTCTCTAACCCATATATATGTATTCGCTGTGGTTTTGACTAGATTTGAAATGCAAGGAGATTGATACGAAAGGAAAAGGCATTGCGGACCAGTCTACGGCCGGTTAGGGGTGAGTAGTTGGTATATTTGATGGCCTGAGGGTTTGAAACCCTGGCTTATCATATGGTGATGCTATTTAGGGCGTGACTCACATCCCATGGCAGGTGCGGGATTGGTTATGACTGGAGATTGTGACCTGGTCCATCCCGAACAAGAATAATTCTATATTGGCAATTGATACGCACCATGTGTTGAATATATCTGGGCTTAATGCCATGTTTGGGGCCTTGTGCCGACCTGTAGTATCCTTAGAGGATGAATAACATTGTGATAGCATGATTTATAAAATCATTGATATCAGTCCTGTGTTTAATCATTGTTATGAACTGCTAAGTCACTTTTCCTGAAAGTAAATAACTAAATTATATTTTTTTTAATGATATGGAAATTGGGAAAAATAAATTGAAACTATTATGTGACTCATATGCATATTATGGACTGAGTATGGATCAGGTTGCATGCCGTAGCGAATATAGTGACTAAATATAATCGGGCTGCATGCTGCAGTGAATATTATGAATGAATATAGATCGGGCTGCACTCCACATTGAATGTTATAATTAAATTGTGCTTGGGCTGAAAGAGCCCCTCCGGAGTCTGTATACACCCGTAGTGAGCGTCGCCGACGTTAAATGGATCGGGGCTATGCGCCGTAGCGTCATGTGAATTGCAATCATGCATTGTTATTTACTTGTGCTAGCTGTTATTAGTTGTTGTTGTTGGTTTGTGGTAAGGTATCAGACTGTTAGTTTTAGCTTTGGTTTATCGCATTTCATGAATTTATTACCTTCAGACATTTTATATGCTCTTTACTCACTGAGTACTTAGTACTCACCCCTACTCCCTGCACCTTTGTGTGCAGATTCAGGTACACCGGAGGTTTAGCAGAGCAGTCGTGTTTCTAGAGTTATCAGAGTTGTTGAGGTAGCTGCTTGACGTTCGTAGGACCTGGCTTCTCTTCTTATTTCAGTTTTATTTATATATACATTTTTCAGACTTGAGTATTTCATTCAGATATTGTTATCTGATTTATTTAGAGGCTCTAGACTCGTGACCACATATCTTTTGGGAGTGTTTATTCAGTTTATGCACTTCTCAGTATTTTCTTTCTATAAATATTGTATTATTACTCTACAACTATTATATTCTCCTTAAATTGTTGGTTTTGTGATTTATTGTGATATAAGAGCGACTGTTGGTCAGGCTTGCCTAGCTTTCAGGTTAGGCGCCATGACGACCGGGTTTGGGTCGTGACAATTTTGAATTTGGCATTTCCGCTTTTGCGATGCAGAGTCGCATTTGCGACTTAATACCTTTTGTGAAAATCTTCGTATTTGCGAAGATTTGTCAGCATTTGCCAGGGCATCAAGATTCACATTTAGGACCATTTAATCGCAAATACGATTACTAGGATTCTTAGAGGAGTTCATAATTGTGACCTCTTTCTCACAATTGCGAACATTGCAATTGCTAACATGATATCGCAACTGCAAACATGATATCGCAATTGGGACATCTGCAACCGTGTAAAAGTTTTGTTAGACGGGATTTCTTTCATTTATAAAAAAATTTCAAACCTAGAGAACTCTAAAGGCGATTTTCTAAAGAAATCTGCATCCCAAATTCATTGGTAATTAATTCTAACCTATTTTCTTTTAGGTACCCATAGCATTTCATAATATTTTTACCTAAACTCTAAACTTTTCATGGTAGAAATTGTGGTTATATAAGAGTAGTTTGGAGGCGGATTCTTGGGGAAAGGCCCCTGTAGAGCTTTGAATTGATTGAAAAGTAAGGTAACTGTTGAGTTTAACCTTGACTTTAGGGAATTAGGAACCCTCAGATTATTTTCTATGTCAATTTCAAGTGTTGCGGCATATATACGAGGTGACGAGTGCTTATACGCTGCCGAATTACTTGTTTTCCCTGATTTTATGATTTTCCTTAATTATCTCCTTCCCTGTCTTAAATGTTATATGCTCTAAGTACCTTCTATGCTTATTTGCTACCTATTAATCAATGTTCTCTCTTGTTAATGATGTTGGATCTTGTTATAGTTTCATGATTCTCTGCTATTTGCTCTAATTGACTTACTTGCACTATCTAATTGTCATTTACGGGACATGTCTTGCTATGTAGTACTACTTATATGAATTTCTATGTTGTACAAGGTTTCATTTTTGGTTTAATGTTGTATTCATTGATCCTAGAGATTCTTGTGATTTGAATTATTGATTTGATTATACTTATTGAGTATTTGGTACTGATACGGTCAGATCAGGTTACCCGCTATAATAACTAATTGACTTACTTTCACCTTCTAATTGTCATTTACGGGACATGTCTTGCTGTGTAGTACTACTTATGTGAATTTCCATGTCGTACAAGGTTGCATTTTTTGTTCAGTGTTGTATTTATTGATCGTACAGATTCTTGTGATTTGAAGTATTAATTTGACTATACTTATTGAGTATTTGGTATTGATATGGTGAGATCAGGTTTCCCACCGGAATAGGTGGAAAAAGCTTGGATTGATATGGTATAATAAGGGTGAACTTGTACTCATACGGTGGGATCGGGTTGCATGCCGTAACAGGTAGAGTACGGATGGATTGATATGGTGAAATAATGATGAATTATGATACTAATATTGTTATATAGATGGATCGGGTTGTGCCTCGCAACACACACACACACACACATATACACACACACACACACACACACACATAGAGGATTCTGTGTTGTACGGTGGGATCAGGTTGCGCGCCACAATAACCTATGTGTTTCTATTTCCATGTATTGTATTTGTTTTCAGTATTTTCACTTGAAACTCTAAGGATTGGCAATTGTGATTGTGACTGGCTTATTTCTTGAGGTTGCAGCTATTATCTTCAGTTGACTATTTTATTTTGTTCTGTAATTCCTTTTCTGTATCTATTAATACTATGTACAGGTTGTAGTGTAGGTGACCTGTCTTAGCCTTATTACTACTTTGTTGAGGTTAGGCTCGACACTTACAAAGTACATAGGGTCGGTTGTACTCATACTACACTCTGCACTTCTTGTACAGTTTTTGGAGTGCATTTTTGAGTGTAGTAGAGAGGCCATCTGGTTGAGGCAGCTACTTGGTAGTCCGAGTCGAACATGCAGAGTACATATCCACACCTTTTCACCAGTCCAGGTACTTTTTATGTCCGTTTGAGGACAAATGTTTATTTTAAAGGTGGAGAATATGATGACCCAATAGGTCATCTAGAATTTTAGAACCTAGTTTTGTGTTTTGAAGCCTCAAATACCTCATTTTAGCATTCCTTGATTTATATGCCTAGTTCTGGTGTTCTTCGGAAGGCTTTTGTGTTAAAATCTAATAAAATATGAAATTTTGCCTTAAAATCCATTTAACTTGACTTCGGTCAATATTTTGAGTAAACAGACTCGGATCTGTGTTTTCACAGTCTCGGTGGATCCATACCATGATTGGGGACTAGGGCGTATGCCCGGAATCAAATTCGGAGGTCCCTAGCTCGAGTTGTCGTATTTCGTTAAAAAAAATAAAGTTTGAAGGCTTAATGAATCTAAATGTTTGACGAATATTTGGCTTTATTGATACCAGGTCCGTATTTTGGTTTCAGAACCCAGTATGGATCCATTACTATATTTATGACTTGTCTATCAAGTTTAGTGAGAAACGAAGTTGGTTTGACGTGATTTAGATGCCCGGCTGTTAAAATAGCAATTTTAAAGTTTTCTTGAAAATTTATCTGATATTAGTGTCTGATTCATAGTTCTAGATGTTATTTTAATGATTTGATCATGCGAGCAAGTTCGTATGATATTTTTAGACTCGTGTGCATGCTTGGTTTAGAGCCTCGAGGGCTCGGGTGAGTTTTGGATATGCTTTGGAGTGGATTGAACTTAGAATTCAAAGTTGCATCTGGTGTCTGCTGTAGATCACGCATTTGCAAGCCTCGTATTTGTGAAGAAACCATCACATTTGCGAGCCTGGGCATGGTTGGGGGTCCCCGCAATTGCGACATCTACAACTGTGTAAAAGTTGAGTTAGATGGGATTTCTCTCATTTCTTCAAAATTACAAACCTTTAGAACGCTATAGGCGATTTTCCTAAGAGCTCTTCTTCCCAATTCATTGCTAAGTGATTTTAACCTATTTTCTTTTAGTTACCTATTACATTTCATAAGATTTTCACCTAAAATCTAGGATTTTCATGGTAGAAATTTGGGGTTTGGTAGAATTTTTGTAAATTAGAATTTAGACCCCAAATTGAGGTCGAATGTCGAAAAAGATAAGATAATTGGTTTCAGGGGTGAAAAGATAAATGAGTTTTGATTCGAACATCGGGTTTTAATCGAGCGGGCGCGGGGTTGTTTTTTGACTTTTTGGGAGAAAGTTTGAAAATTCTAAATTTATGCATTGTAATTGATTCCCTTAGGAAATTTGGATATTATTGAGTTAATTGTGGTTAAATACGAGTGGTTTAGAGGCAGATTCTAGGGGAAAGTCCCCAATAGAGCTTTGAATTATTTGCAGAGCGAGGTAAGTGTGGAGTTTAACCTTGACTTGAGAGAAATAGGGAACCTTGTATTATGTGCTATGTGAATTTTAAGTGTTGCGGCATATATGCAAGGTGACAATTGGTTATACGGCATTGAATTACTTGTTTTCCCTGATTTTCCACTTTTTCTTAATTATCTCCATCCCTCTTTTAATTATTAAAGCTCTAAATGCCTTCCATAATTATTTTCTACCTATTAATAAGTGTTCTCTTCTGTTAATGATGCTAGATCTTTTCATAGCTTCACGATTCCCTGCTATTTGCTCTAATTGACTTATTTGCACCTTCTAATTGTCATTTACGGCACCCATCTTGGTGTGTAGTACAACTTATGTGAATTCTTATGTTCTATAAGGTTTTCTTTCTGGTTCACCGTTGTATTCATTGATTATAGAAATTCTTGTGATTTGACTTATTGATTTGACTATACTCATTGAATATTTGGCACTGATATAGATCGGGTTGTGCGCTGCAACATATGGAATAAGGGTGGATTGATATATGGGAATAAGGGTGAACTTATACTGATACGGTCGGATCGAGTTGCACGCCTCAATAGGTGAATATTGTACGTTGCAAAAGCCTATGTGTTTCTATTTCCGTGAGTTGTGTCGGTTTTTAGTATTTTCACTTGAAACTCTAAGGATTGGTAATTTTGCTGGTCACTGGCTTATTTATTGATGTTGTAGCTATTATCTTCAGTTGACTGTCTTATTTTGTTTCCTATTTTTTTTTGTCTCTATTATATACTTTGTATATATTGTAGTGTAAGTGACCTGCGGTAGCCTCGTCACTACTTCGTTGCGATGACCCAAAAGGTTATCACCTATTTTCTTCATCTGTTCCGTGCTTCCAAGGCCTTGAAAACGTCCTTTTATATTGCCTCAATTTGTGTGCGCGGTCCGGGCGCGTAGCCGAAAGGTTTTTGTGCCAAAATATGTGAATTTTATGAAATATTTGAAGAATTTTGATATTAATATTGATATAGTTCACTTTAGTAAATATTTTTGTTAAATGGACCCGGACACAAGTTTGAACGGTCTCGGAATGTCCGTAGAAAAATATGGGACTCAGGCATGTGCCCAGAGTCGAATTCCGAGGCCTAGATCCCGAGATATGAATTTTTCTGTTAAATTGTTTTTCTGAAATTATTAAGGAAAATAAAACTTTAAATTGATTAAAAGACTATGGTATCGGGTTCGTATTTTTGTCCGACGCCCCGTACAAGTCTTATATATTGTTTAAGCACTTCCTGCAAAGTTAGGCGGAAATTGGACGCCGTTTGTCGTGTTTCGAACAAGGAGTTCCAAGTTTGAAGGTTTATGAAGTTTGAAAGAATAAATCATGAATTTGAGGCTTGATTCTATGAAAACGATGTTATATTGGCGATTTGATCGCGCGAGAAAGTTCATGGTATATTTTTGAGGTTGTGTGCATGTTTGGTTTAGAGCCCCGAGGGCTCGAGTGAAAATTGGATAGGTCACGAGAGTAATTTTTGAAATAAACCACAACAAATATTTTCTCCCAGCTGGTATCTTCGCATTTGCGAAGAAATCATCGCAAATGCGGGTTCGAAAATGCAAGCTCCTAATCGCAAATGCGAAGCTTGGGTGGCCTGGGCATGGATTGCAAATGCGATCTCTGGTCTCACAAATGCGGGAGTGACCTTATCGCAAATGCGAAGGTCCCTGGGTTGTACTGTGTTCACAAATGCGAACATTTCTTCGCATTTCCTATGATAGCAGACCTGTGATCGCAATTGTGAACCCTTATTCGCATTTCCCATATCCGCACCTGTGCAATTTTATACTTAAACGAATTTAGACCCACTTTTCACCATTCTTTCAAAACCCAAAACCCCATACACGATTTTGCAAGAGCACCATCATTCCATATCACTTGTAAGTCGATTTTTACTCAATTATTTCTACTCTTAATATCATTAAACATGTTTTCCATTTGAAATCAAAGATTTTCATAAATGAAATTGGTATTTTTGCGTAGAACCTAGGTTATTTATAAATTGGGGAGTTGGACCTCGATTTGAGGTTCGATTTCAAAACAAATTATATATTTTAACTCGTGAGGGAATGGGTAATCAGATTTTAGCCCGAACCCCGTGTTTCGCCCATGTAGGGCCGAGGGTGTTTTGGGAATTTTTAAGTAAAACTTTGGGAAAACTATTTTTGTGCATTTAAATCAATTCATATATTGTTTATTAAAGTAACTGAACAAATTATGATTAGATTCGAGCGAGTTGGAGGTTGAATTATGAGGTAAAGCAATAGTTGAATGCTAAGCGGACTTTAAGGCTTTAAGGTAAGTGTTTGATCTATCCTAGCTTGAGGGAAGAGGATTAGAGTATAATAACTTGCTAATTGCTAAATGAACGAGTGCGGTGTATAGGCGTGGTGACGAGCACCTATACACCGGAGTCTAGCATGACCGTGGGTCTTTGTTTGTACATGTTTGTGAGATAATTTGGAACTCATCTAAGCTAAATTATAAATTGCCGCAAATGTGAAGATTCTGAGAATGAGCTATGAAAATTATATGTTTTGGAGTGTTGGCTCGAATGATAATTAGTTTTGAGTAGAAGATGAAAGTATTGAACGGAATTATGATTAATCCCTTTTCGGGACCTTATTGTTGAAAGTTATTATTATTGCTCCCTTACGAGGACCTTGTTGAATGTTATTGTTGTTGCTCCTTGCCGAGACATAGTATTATTTGGGATATTCCCTTGCCGGGATTGGTTGTATATTGTGTTGAAATATATATATATATATATATATATATATATATATATATATATATATATATATATATATATATATATATATATATATATATATATATATATATATATATATATATATATATATATATATATATATATATATATATATATATATATATATATATATATATATATATATATATATATATATATATATATATGGGATCATGTGGCATGCCGACCACTTACATATTATGAATTGGGATCGTGCGGCACGCCGACCACTTATTTATTATGAATTGGTATCGTGTGGCACGCCGACAACTTACTTATTATGAATTGGGATCGTGTGGCACGCCGACCACTTATGTAATGTAAAACGGAATCGTATGGCACACCATCCACCTATAAACATATTATGAAATGCGATCGCATGGTTCGCTTACCACGTAATATATTGAGGATCAGGTTGCGTGCCGCAACAGAGTATAGACTGATGTTTTGTGTTCGTATGTGGAAACTTTCGGTATTATTGATCAGTTATACTTCTTTACGGATAATTTCTATACTTGACTGTGGTGTATCGCCAACATGTCTCTTCCCCTTTTACTTCTTAAATTGGTATATATGTATATGGAATTGCATAGGTTTATGTGAGTGCCTGGTCCTAGCCTTATCACTACTTCGCCGGGATAGGCCGGGAACTTACCGACACATGGGGTCGGTTGTGCTGATACTACACTTCTGTGCATTTTTGCACATGTCCAGGTTTTGAGCAGCAGTAGTTCACCAGCAGGATTGTCATACTCATGAGACCGAGGTAGCTTGCAGGCGTCCGCAGGCCCGGTGTCTCTTCTTATATTTTTCATTATTGCTGTAGTCTCATTGTTTCGAGATAGGCGGTTGTTATATATATATATATTTCAGACCATTATGTCTTGTTATTCTTAGTAGTTCGTGAGTTTGTGACTTCACATCTTGGGTAGAGGATTTATGTTGAGTATTTCATATTTATATTCAGATTTATGAAGTAGACTTCCGTAGTTAACCTTATTATTATTATTCTTGTTATTAAATTGACAGCTGGATGGTTTTTATTAATTGAAAGATGGTAAGTAAATTGTCTTGCTTAGCCACAATGAGTAGGCGCCATCACGATCCCCAAGGATGGAAAATTCGGGCAGTAACAAGTTGGTATTAGAGCACTAGGTTACATAGGTTTCATAACTCATGAACAAACATAGTAGAGTCTGAAGGGTAGGTACGAAGATGTATGTACTTGTTTTCCAGAGTCTATTGAGTTAGGAAAAATCTCTCATTTGTTCCTTCTTGTCGTGCGATTTGTCTCCTCAAATACTAATTGAATTTCTACTCTGTTCTTTCGCAGATGGCGAGAATACACACTCCTCATCCGCTGATCAGCAGTCCGAGCCTTAGGCAACTCCCATGATAGGCAAAGGCCGAGGCCATGACGGGGATCGTGGTAGGGGCAGAGCTCAGCCCCAGGCAGCGGTTCCATAGGTGGAGACTCATGTTGACCAAGGTGAGGAGGTTCCAGCCCCAGCAGCTCCGTGGGCCCAGCTCAGGTCCCAGGAGAGGTTTTATTCATCCTGGATCTTTAGGATGCTCTGGTCTGGATAGTGGGCTTTATGGACGGTGTCGCCAGATCAGGTTTGCTTCCAGTTGCACCAGCCACTTCTCAGGCTAGAGGAGGGGTTGAGACTCCTGTTGTACGTACTCCAGAGCCAGTAGTTCCCTAGGCTCAGGCACCAGTGGTTTAGCATGTTACTCAGCGGGAGGCACTTTAGAGGCAGTTTGAGCACCTCCAGCAGGGTTCCATGACCGTTACCCAGTACAATACGAGGTTTATAGATCTGGCACATCATGCAGTTATGATACTCCCTTCATATAGAGAGAGGGTACGCAGGTTTATTAATGGGTTAATTCAGCTGATCCAATTTTAGATGGATATGGGAGTTGGTAGTGACATATCTTTTCAGGAGGCGGCTAATGCGGCCTGCAGATTTGAGATGGCCCTTACTCGGGGAGGTAGTTATGCTTCAGACAAGAGGCCTTGTCATTCTAGTAGGTTAAGTGGTGCCTCATCTCGAGGCTGGGGTTTTTATGGCAGGGGCGAGTCTTTCAGGCCTTTTCAGTTGGCCCTCCAGGCTTCACATAGTGGTTTAGGTGATCGTGGTCCCCAGCATTATCAGTAAGACAAATCAGTGCACCACCACTCAGTTATTCTCATTAGCCAAGGGCTTTCTTCACTTGCGGCGACCCGAGGCACATTTCCAGGTATTGCCCTCAAGCATGGGGCAACTCTCAGTAGCAGGGTCCTCGCCCCATGATTCAGGCCCTAGCTGACCCACAGCCTGCCCAGCCAGCAAGGGGTGGAGGTAGGGATCGTAGAGGTGGAGGTCGAGACCGTAGAGGTGGAGGCCATCTCGCCCTAGGTAGAGATTATCAGGTGGATGACCGTCCCAGAGACATAGTTCAAAGAGGTGGTGCTGATCCCCGATTTTATGCTTTGCCAGCAAGGCTAGAGGCAGAGGCGTCAGATGCTGTGATTACAGGTACCATTGTGGTTTGTGATAGAGATGCTTCAGTACTATTTGGCCCTGGGTCTACATATTCATATGTGTCTTCCTACTTTGCACCATGAATGGACGTGCCTAACTATGCTTTGGATATTCCTGTTTATGTGTCTACACTAGTGGGTGACTCCATAGTAGTCGACAGGGTGCATCGTTCGTACGTGGTTGTGTTTGAGGGTCTTGAGACCCATGTTGATTTATTTCTGTTAGATATGGTAGACTTTAATGTTATATTGGGGATGGATTGGTTGTCCCCATATCATGCTATCCTAGATTGTCACGCCAAGACGGTGACCTTGGCCTTGCCAGAATTACCCCGACTAGAGTGGAGAGGGACCTCAGGTCACACCACCCGCAATGTCATTTCATACATTAAGGCTTGACGCATGGTCGAGAAGGGGTGTTTGGATTATTTGGTGTATGTTCACTACTCCAGCGCAGAGATTCCTCCTATTGACTCAGTTTCTATTGTACGAGAGTTTCCCGTGTTTTTTCCTTCTGACCTGCTGGGCATGCCACCCGACAGAAATATTGATTTCTGTATTGATCTGGCATTGGGCACTCGGCCTAGTTCTATTCCATCATATCGCATGGCCCCGCCAGAGTTGAAAGAGTTAAAAGATCAGTTGCAAGACTTGCTAGAGAAGGGCTTTATTAGGCCTAGTGTTTCTCCTTGGGGTGCGCCAGTGTTATTCATAAAGAAGATGGATGGTTTGATGCGGATGTGTATTAATTACCGACAATTAAACAAAGTGAAGTTAAAGAATAAGTATCCACTGCCGAGGACTGATGAATTGTTTGACCAGCTCCAGGGAGCAAGGGTGTTCTCAAAGATAGACTTGAGGTCTTGCTACCATCAGCTGAAGATCAGGGCGGTTATATTTGTAAGATAGCTTTTTGCACTCGGTTTGGGCACTACGAGTTCTTAGTTATATCTTTAGGGTTGACCAATGCCCTAGAAACATTTATGGAATTGATGAACCGAGTGTTCAGGACTTATCTAGATCTGTTTGTGATAGTCTTTATAGACGATATCCTGGTATACTCCCATAGCGAGGAAAAGCACGAGCAACACCTCATAGTGGTTCTTCAGACACTGAAGGACAATTAGTTATATGCTAAGTTTTCAAAATGCTAGTTCTGGTTGAGTTCGGTTGCATTTCTGGGTCATATTGTATTAGTAGAGGGTATTTATGTAGAACCAAAGAAGATTGAGGCAGTCAAGAATTGCCCTCGACCAGCTTTGGTGACTGAGATTCAAAGTTTCTTGAGGTTAGCACGTTACTAATGTCGGTTCGTAGAGGGGTTCTCTTCTATTGCAGCCCCGATGACCAGGTTGACCCAGAAGGGTGCCCAGCTCAAGTGGTCAGATGAGTGTAAGGCAAGCTTTCAGAAGCTCAAGACAGCTCTGACTACGACACCAGTGTTTATTTTGCCCACGAGTTCAGGGCCTGACATAGTATATTGTAATGCATCCCGTACTGGGCTTGGAGAAGTATTGATGCAGGATGGCAAGGTTATTGCATATTCTTTGAGACAGTTGAAAATCCATGAGAAGAATTATCCGGTTCATGACCTTGAGTTGGCAGCGGTTGTTCATGCCTTAAGAATTTGGAAGCATTATCTATATGGTGTGGCATGTGAGGTATACACGGATCACAAGAGTCTTCACTACTTATTCAAGCAAAAAGAGTTAAACGTGCGGCAGAGGAGATTGTTAGAGTTGTTGAAAGATTATGATGTTACTATCTTATATCACCCAAGTAAGGCTAATGTGGTGGTCAATGCATTGAGTAGGAAGTATGCCAGCATGGGTAGTCTCGCTTATATTCCGGTTAGCCAGAGACCGCTCGCTCAAGATTTTCAGGCCTTAGCCAATCAATTTGTGAGATTAGATATTTTTAAGCCTCACAGGGTTTTGGCCTGCACGGTCACTCGTTCTTCTTTATTGGAGCGTATCCGTGAGAGGCAGTGCGGTGATCCCTATTTGTGTGACCTGAGGGACACTGTGCAGCGGGGAGGTGCTACGAAGGTAGCCTTAGGTGATGACAGAGTATTGCAATTGCAAGAGCGAGTTTGTGTGCCCAATGTTTATGGGATTCAAGAGTTAATCTTAGCGGAGGCCCATAGTTCTCGGTATTCTATTCACTCGGGGTGTCGCGAAGATGTATCAGTACTTGTGGCAGCATTATTGGTGGCGTAGGATGAAAAAAGGACATTTTTGTGTATGTCGTTTGGTGTCTAAATTATCAGCAGTGTAAATATGAGCACCAGAGGCCTGGAGGTGTGTTCCAAAGAATTGAAATTCCTAAGTGGAAATGGGAGCGAATTACAATGGACTTCATTACTTGACTTTCGTTGACTCAGAGGAAATTCGATGCTATTTGGATTATTGTTGATAGGCTGACTAAGTCAGCACATTTAATTCCAATAGCAGTCTCCTACTCCTCTAAGAGGTTAGCGGATATTTACACTCGGGAGATTGTTCACCTTCATGGGATGTCGGTATCTATTATCTTACATCGGGGTACACAGTTTACCTCACGCTTCTGGAGAGTAGTCTAGTAGGAGTAAGGCATCCATGTTCAGTTGAGCACAGCATTCCATCCTCATCGGACGGTCAGTTTGAGAGAACTATTCAAATTTTAGAGGATATGCTCCGAGCTTGCGTGCTTGATTTTGGAGGCTCGTGGGACCAGTTTCTGCCATTAGCAGAGTTTACCTACAACAACAGCTACCAGTCTAGAATTTAGATGGCCCCATATGAGGCGATATCGGTCTCCAGTTGGATGGTTTGAGTCGGGAGAGGCTCGGTTGTTGGGTATTGACTTAGTTCAGGAGGCCTTTAATAAGGTCAAGATCATTCAGGAGAGGCTGCGTTCAGCTCTATCTAAATAGAAGAGTTATGCAGACCTTAAGGTCCGAGATGTATACTTCATGATTTGTGAGCGGGTATTGCTCCGTGTGTCGCCTATGAAGGGCGTGATGAGATTCGGAAAGAAGGGCAAGCTTAGCCCAAGGTACATTGATCCATTTGAGATTCTGGATCGAGCGGGAGAGGTGCCTTATAGACTTGCACTGCCACCTAGCTTATCTGTCGTGCATCCGGTTTTTCATGTCTCTATGCTTCGGTGGTATCACGACGATCCTACACATGTGTTAGACTTTAGTATTGTCCAGTTGGACAAGGATCTATCTTACGAGGAGGAGCTGGTAGCTAACCTAGACCGGCATGTTTGACAGTTGAGGTCGAAGAGTTTCCCGTCCGTGCATGTTCAGTGGAGAGGTCAGCCTCCTGAGGCATCGACCTAGGAGTCCGAGTCTGATATGCGGAGCCGTTACCCACATTTGTTCCCCGACTCAGGTACTTCCTTCTCTTGTCCGTTCGAGGACGAACGGTTGTTTTAGAGGTGGAGGATGTGACAACCCAAAAGGTCATCACCTGTTTTCCTCATCTGTTCTGTGCTTCCGATGCCTTGAAAATCTCCTTTTATATTGCCTCAATTTGCGTGCACAGTCCGGGCACATAGCCGAAATTTTTTTGTGCTAGAATATGTGAATTCTATGAATAAATTGAAGAATTTTGAACGGTCCCGATAGATCCATAGAAAAATATGGGATTCACGCATGTGCCTGGAGTCGAATTCCGAGCCCTAGAGCCCGAGATATGAATTGTTCTGTTAAATTGTTTTTCTGAAATTATTAAGGAAAATCAAAATAAAAATTGATTAAAAAGCTATGGAATCGGACTCGTATTTTTGTTGTGATGCCCGGTACAAGTCTTATATATTGTTTAAGCACTTCCTGCAAAGTTTGACGGAAATCGGACGTCGTTTGACGTATTTTGAACTATGAGTTCCAAGTTGGAAAGTTTATAAAGTTAGAAAGAAGAAATCATGAATTTGAGGCTTGATTCTATGAAAAAATTGTTATATTTTGATTTGATCGCGTGAGCAAGTTCGTGGTATGTTTCTGAGGTTGCGTGCATGTTTGGTTTAGAGCCCCGAGGGCTCGGGTGAAAATTGGATAGGTCACGAGAGCAATTTTTGAAATAAATCACAGCTGATATTTTCTCCCAGCTGGTATCTTCGCATTTGCGAAGAAATTATCGCAAATGCGAACTCCTGATCGCAAATGCCTAGGTAATGCTGCAGTGTGGGCCGGTCCTGGACTGGGCCCGGACCGGGACCGCGTGCCTGGCGGGCCGGTTCGTCCCTTTGAGCCCATGAGACCGGGACCGCAAAGCCCTGCACTGGGTAGCGGGCCTGGGCCGGTCCCAGTGGGTCTCAACGGTAATTTTTTTTAAATTGGTTTTAAAAAAAAAAGGCCAAACGGTCAAATTTTGAGAAATAGCCGTTAGGGTTGCCAATTTGACCGTTTGGAACTTGCAAAAATAGCCATTTGACCCCCAAACTTTTCATAATTACAGTTTTTTTCAATTCTCAACTATAAATACCCCCTCATTCTTTCATTTTTACTCACCTATTCATCAATCTATCTCAATCTCTCTCAATTTATATCCAATTTCTCTTATATAATTTCTTATATTATTGTAATTTCGTGAAATTTTGTGAAGTTGGTGAATTGAAGTATTGAAGTTTTCAAGTCTTCAACGATTTTCAATTTTCAAGAAGTTGTTCGACAATTCGGTAAACTCGTTCCAACTCTTAATTTTTAAGAATATATTTTGTGTGTTTTAGTTTGCATAATTATAATTAATATGGCATTTTCTTTGAAAAAAATGTTTAGTGGTAAGGGAAAAGCTAAAATTTGTGAAAGTGGTCGTCAACCAACTACCTTTCCCCCGGTTCCCCGACCTAGTCCCGTTACTCGTCCTGCTGCTCCAATTATTCTTGATAGTGATAACCTTTGTTTTCAATTACGAATTCTGAATTTTGCCATAATATTAAACCAGGTGATCAATTAGATGAAGAAATTATGAATGCTCTTTATCCTAATTTAAATTTCGAAAGCCAACCAGATTTTGATGAAACCCAACATGATTTAGATGAAACACCTACTAGTCCTGTTAATAACCCAACTGATGCACCGCCTGACCCATATGTAGAAATACCTACTTTTAATAGACAACCTTCAAAACGCCAAGAAACATCATTAGTTTGGTAATTTTTTACTCAAATAAGAGAACAAAATAAGGCTTATTGTAATAATTGTAAAAAATTGTTGGTGCATAAATTTACTCGAGATCGTAGTGGCACGAGTAGTTTGATTAGGCACATACTAACACACACTAGTGAAAAAGTTAAATATTTCAAAATGACAGCGCAGCTAGAGGGGACAGTGTAGATAATGCGGGTAATCCTTGTACAGGTTCAAATCTAGTTCAACCTGGAATTAACACTGTCACCGGAGGTATTTTATATTATGATCCAAATAAAGATAGGGAAGAATTAGAAAACATGGTTACCGTTATGTGCATACCCAATACTTTTTCTTCTAATCCTAATTTTGTGCATTATATTAGAAAAGGTTTTAATCATACTTATAAAGGTTGGCCTTGCGCAACAGTTAAGGCCGATATTTGTAAATATAAACACAAATATGAACACTATTTGCGGTATTTATTTAGTCATATAAGTAATCGGATTTCTATTACTACTGATATTGGTAGAAGTAATAATGATTGTGATTATCTAACTATTACTAGTCACCGAATTGATGTGGAATGGATAATACAAAAATGCATTATTGCATATAGAATAATTAATTCACGTCACACTGGTAAGTTTATCACTAACACTGTTGGAGATATTTGTAGATATTTGTGCATTAATGATAAAATAATGTTAATTTTTATGGATAATACTTCTAGCAACACTAGTGCAGTAGGCATTCTTACATCAACACTAAATCCTACATTTAGTAATATATTTCATATTAGTTGTATTTGTCATATTTATCATTTAATTATCGGTGACGATTTGCGAATTTTAAATTTAGAAATTGAAAAGGTTAGAATGGCTCTTAATTGGATTTTTCATTATAACCGTAGAAGTAGACTTAGGGAGTATTTTAAAAAATATGATGAATATGACCTTAGAGAAAGAAAGGTTCCTAAACCTTGCCCACTAGATGGAATTGTATCTACGAAAGTTTAGTAGTTGCTTATGAATATAGGAACCCAGTTAATGCAACATTCAATGCTCGGGTTGGAGGTGTGGATGATGATGAAATGCTTACAACTCAAGATTGGACGAATGTTAAAATTCTTATAGATTTTTTAGAACATTTTCAAGCTGCTACAAATGCATTTTCCGGGCAATATTATCTGACTATTTCAAACTGTTTAATTTATATTGCAGCCCTATGTGAATTATTTATAGATTTTTCGGAGGGTCGGGAAATTTATAAACTTGCTATAAATGCAATAAAAGAATAGTTTAAAAAATATTTTTTCCCTACCCCCCTTATTTATGGTTTAGCTGCAATGTTAAATCCTACAATGAAATTAGGAGGTCCTCAATATTGGTATTGAAATATTTATAGGGCTTTAAATCATTCAATAGAGGAACGTGCTACACTTCCTGTGCAAATTCTGGAGTCGGTCCCAGCAGCGGTTATTTGCGTGCTCAAATTGGATAGATTGTGGAGACTTGAGGTACAACTACTTAGCGCCCGCAGCTCCTGGAGTCCCCTTTGATTTTTTTATTTAGCTGTTTACTTTCCTCTCACACAAATTTATGTTATTTCAGACCCTTATTTGTACTATTTTAATAGGTCGTGCACTTATCACACAGTAACAACCCGGTCCGTTATCATGAGAGTTATTGCCCCGTTATCCCCTCAATATGTTGTTTCCTATTTTTATATCTGTGTTAGAGTCTATCAGGTGAATTGGGATTAATTCTGGTTGAAAATAAGGCATATAGCCTTTTTGAGCGAAGCTTGTTTTTGAAAAGTCAACCTGAAGTTGACTATGTGGTTATAGGACTCGGAATGGATTTCCGGTAATTCGTTTAGCTTTGGGAAGTGATTTGTGACTTAGCGGAGCAATCAAAATTAAATTTGGAGGTCCGGTTTAGAAATAGGCTTGAATTGGCTAAGTTGGAATTTTGGCGAAATCTGGTCAACAGGTGAGATTTTGATCCGGGAGTCGGAATGGAATTATAATAGTTGCAGTATCTTTGTAGGTGATTTTGGATATGTCTAAAAATTTTCATGTCATTCGGACATCGTTTTGTCGGGTTTTTGATAGAATGTAGGTTTCAGAAGTTTTGGTCGAATCTTAGGCTTGAACCTGCCTTAATTTGATGATTCGTGTATTTGAGGGTATGTTTTTATGATTGGAACAAGTTCATGTGATGATTTAGAGTGGATTTGTATTTTTGGTTGAGGTCCCGTGGGCCTCGAGATGTTTTCGGAAGGTGAAACGGAAGAAATTGGAAGTTTGAAATTGTTGGTATTTAATACAGTAGTGATTTCCGCTTCTGCGGAAGGATGACTGCAGAAGCGGCTCCGCAGAAGTGGAGTAGTGATCACTGGTGTGAAGCTTTGGGATGAACAGTGAAGATTCTGCAGAATCGGATGCTTCATCGCAGAGGCGGGCCCGTAGAGGCGGGTGTGGGTCCACAGAAGCGGAAGTCAACAGAATAGTGGACCTCGCAGAAACAGAAGAATGTCCACTTAGTAGGTACGAGTTTTGAACCATAGAAGTGGTCTTGGACTTAATGAAGGTCGCAGAAGCGACTAAGTTACCACAGGAGCGGACACGCGGAAACGGCCCATTGGCCCCAGAAGCGAAAGATATCAGGGTTTAATGAATAGTGCTGGTTCGAATTTCAGAACTTAATAACTCATTTGGGGCTTTGAACTTAGATGCGATTTTGGCAATTTTGAGGAGGAAATTGAGGGTTTTCATCATGTAAGCACTCATGGACCCAAATTATGTTAATATATTGATTAATTATGGAATTAAGCTCTGAAATTGGAAAAGTTAAGGTGCATCAATGGGGGATTTTTGCTCTAAGCTTGGGATATAGTAAATCAATGATTTAAATGGGAAAACGGAGTCTAATTTTGATAAAATTTGTATGTATTGAATCGTGGAGAGATAAGGATTCTGAAAATGTGAGTTTTGTAATTTTTCACGAAGCAGGCCCGGAGGTCGGGTTTTGGCAACTTCCTGTTTTTAGGTGTAATTCGAGTTAATTCGATTGGGTTATGTTCCTTTAGCCTATTTTGATTTATTCCTATTGGTTTTGTTCAGATTCTGCACCCGTGGAGGCCGATTCTCATGGCAAGGGCATTGCGGGCTAGTTTTCGAGCCGAGTCGAGGTGAGTAATGGGTAGGGATGATGACCTGAGGGTTTGAAACCCAGGTATATCACTATGTGATACTGTATTGAGGCGAGACACGTACTCTACTATGAGTGTGGGGTCGATTGTGATTGGAGACTATGGCTTAGTCCGATTGTGTAATATTATATTGTGTTGTTGGCTATAATTGAGTCGGTAAACCTCCTACTTGGATGGTTGTGGATATCTTTGGGCTGTGAGCCAGTTATTTGGATACTAAAAAGAAACTACAATCATTTCTAGGACTAGTTAATCAAGTTCGAGAATATATACCTGTCACGACCCCAATCCCGGTCGTGATGGCGCCCAACACAATGCTAGGCAAGCCCGACCATATTATCCTTTTAACCAGCCAATTATTAAATAAATTAAACTTAAACAATAATTAGTCATAACAGGTGATAACCGAAACGTCAAAACATACAAAATACGGTCCCAAACATATCGTGGTGTCACGAGACTGAGCCTCTACAGAATAGCATCCTAATACAACCAAGTCTAGACAAATAGGAAATCAACAAGATGATAAAGAAGGAGAAAACAAGCTCTGGCGGACGCTGGCAGCTACCTCGTAATCTCCGCCAAAGTAGATATAGATCAGCAGCTAAAATGTCTCAACTGCTCTCGGGCACCTGTGGATCTGCACCAAAAAGTGCAGGGGAGTGGGGTGAGTATATTTCAACTCAGTGAGTAACAATAATAAATAATAACTGAAAGTAAGAACTCCTGTGCTATCACTTAGCAGTTCTAAGGCAACCTTCACAAGTACGTCCTCACTATAGTAGTACTTTAACCTCCAATATACATTTATCTCTACAAGATTTCCACACTGAACAAGCCCTCGCTCGTACCCCTACGGTGTACGGCCATCTCAACATATAAAGGCACATACTTATGTTTATAATGTATAAGTATCTAAGTAAATAGTAGGATATGATTAAGTATAATGCTGCGGCGTGCAGCCCGCTCCAATACATATACTGCTGCGGCGCGCAGCCCGCTCCATTTAACGTCGACGGCGCTCACTGGGGGTGTATACAGACTTCGGAGGGGCTCCCTAGGCCCAAGCGCTATGGTGCTATGGCGTGCAGCCAGGTCCACCATATATCACTGCGGCGTGCAGTCCGATCCAACATATATACTGCTGCGGCGTGCAGCCCGATCCCATAATATACCAGCGCTCACCGGAATGTGTGCAGACTCAGACTCCGAAGGGGCTCCTACAGCCCAAGCGCAATAATACTGCGGCGTGCAGTCCGTCCCACATGTATATTACATGTATATTACATGTACATTACTGCGGCGTGCAGTCCGATCCAATACAGGTATCTATATACATAATACCTCATAATGGGTCCTCGACCCTATCCCGGTCAGTATGTACTTGGCCTCTCAGGCCCAATATAATATATCACAATGGGTCCTTGACCCTGTCTCAGTTAATATAGACTTGGCCTTTCAGGCCCAATATAACATCTCATAGTGGGTCCTTGACCCTATCTCATCTCAATCGGTATAAACTTGGCCATTCATGCCCACTCAGCTAGAACAGGGAATTCCACCCTAGATAATCTCTCTCAATGTACACATCTAGTACAGGCTCATATTATGCTATGCAGCTAGAGCTATGGCTGAGTGTATATTTCCAACACGATGTAAAGGTCACCTAGCTCTATAGGTTCCCTAATGCTCTACAGATCGGCACAAGGCCCCAAACATGGCTATTAGCCCAATGGTACAGGTTATAACCTCATTAACAGTTGTACAACACAGTATTCTATTAGCCGGGAAGGACTAAGTCCGAATCCCCTATCATAATGCCACCACGCCCATCATAGAACGCGCGTCTCATCTCAATATAGCACTGTAAAGTGCTAGTACGGGGTTTCAAACCCTCGGTACATTATTTACTACTACCACTCACCTCGAACCGGTAGAAGCTTCAATCCGCCTTGCGCTTGCCTCGCAAATCAATCTCCTCGGATGCCAAATCTGCTCAAAGTCATAGAAAATGCATCAATATACGCTAATTTCACGAAATTCATTCGAAATAACCCAATTTATATCAAAACCCACAAGTTGTCAAAACCCGACTTTTGGTACACTTGTCGAAAAATTACAAAATTACATACTCGGAATCCTCATCTCGATACGAGTCTAGACATATAAAATTTACCAAAATCGGACTCCATTTGCCCACTCAAATCAGTGTTTTTCTTAAATTTAGGCCTAGGGCTCAAACCCACCTTAAATCTTCCATTTACAGGGATTTAACCAAGGATTTCATGTTAAAATGATGTAATTAAGCCACAAAACTTACCTCCAACGAATCCCCGATGAATTACCAGCAATTCCCGTGAGTTTCTCCTCTTGGAACTCAAAAATGGGGTTTTGGGTTAATGAACCCGCGACCTCTCTCTTCTGTGATTTAATTCACTGCCAGAACAATCTCTTCTATGCGATCGCAATGACTCTATGCGATCGCATAGAGTTAAATTTTCCTGCCAATTTCCCCTTCTATGCGATCGCAATGCACCTCCGCGATCGCATAGCACAACCTTCCAGTCCTCATCTTTTCTTCTCTGCGATCGCAACACTGGTTATGCGATCGCAATTCACAGTCTGACAAACCTATGCGATCGCACCCTTTGCTATGCGATCGCATAGCACATTCTGCTCACCCCTCCAATCTCTTCTATGCGATCGCACAAGTGACCCTGCGATCGCATAGTGCCAGTTTCCATACCTATGCGATCGCATCTCCTGTTACGCGATCGCATAGAACAACTCTGAGGCTCACTTCCATCCTTCTATGCGATCGCAATAACCCTATGCGATCGCATAGAGCATCCGTCTGCAACAAAACCAGCAGCCAACAGCAGTTCAAAAATAGAAGAAATGGTCCGTTTGGACCCCCGAAATCAACCCGAGGCCCCCGGGACCCCAACGAAAACCACCAACATACTCCAAAACACGATACGAACTTGTTCCAATCATGAAAACACCGTCCTAAACATCAAAATCACCAATTACTCACGGATTCAAGCCTAAATTTCTTAAAACTTTCCGAATTACACATTCGATGAAAAACCCGACCAAACGACTTCCGAATGACCTGAAATTTTGCAGGCACATCCAAAATCACCTAACGGAGCTACTGCAACTGTCGGAATTCCATTCCGACCCTCGGATCAAAATCTCACCTACCGTTCGGGTTTCGCCAAAATTCAACCTTAGCCAATTCAAGCCTATTTCTACACCGGCCTCCAAATTCAATTCCGATCGCTCCCCTAAGTCACAAATCACCTCCCGGAACTAACCGAATCATCAGAATCCGATTCCGAGCCCTCTAACCAAATAGTCAACTCCGGGTTGACTTTCCTTATTCAAGCTTCCTCCAAAAAGGCTATATGCCTCATTTCCAATTTAATTTCACTCCTAACTCCCCCGATAGACTCTAACACTTATATAAAAGCATGAATTATGTAATTACAACATAACGGGGTGGTAATTCCCGTGACGACGGGCCGGGTCGTCACATTCTCCCCTCTTAAGCAAACGCTCGTCCTCGAGCGGGTCAAGTAACATACCTGAAGTCTCAAATAGCTGAGGGTATCTGCTCCGCATCTCCTGCTCAACCTCCCAAGTAGCCTCCTCCACGGGTCGACCTCTCCACCGAACCTTAACCGATGCAATCTCCTTGGACCTCAATTTTCTCACCTGACGACCCAAAATAGCAATAGGCTCCACATCATAGGACAGATCACCATCAAGCTGGATGGTACTGAAGTCTAATACATGAGACGGATCTCCAATGTACTTCCGGAGCATATACACATGGAATACCGGATGAACGCTGGATAAACTGGGTGGCAAGGCTAACTCATATGCCACCTCTCCAACTCTCCTGAGTATCTCAAAAGGGCCAATATACCTGGGACTCAGCTTCCCTTTCCTCCCGAACCTCATCACACCCTTCATAGGTGAAATCTTCAACAATACTCTGTCACCAACCATGAAAGACAACTCTCGAACTCTACGGTCCGCATAACTCTTCTGACGAGACTGTGCTGTACGAAGCCTCTCCTGGATCAACTTTGCTCTATCCGGAGCATCCTGGACTAACTCAGTCCCTATCAATCTAACCTCACCAGGCTCAAACCATCCCACGGGAGATCTACACCGTCTGCCATACAATGCCTCGTACGGGGCCATCTGAATACTCGACTGGTAGCCGTTGTTGTAGGCAAACTCAGCAAGTGGTAAGAATTCATCCCACGAACCACCAAAATCAATCACACATGCCCGCAACATATCCTCCAGGATCTGAATAGTACGCTCAGACTGCCCGTCTGTCTGGGGGTGAAATGCTGTACTCAACTCAACCCTCGTACCCATCTCTCGCTGAAATGCTCTCCAAAACTGGGAAGTGAACTGAGTGCCTCTGTCAGATATAATAGACACTGGGACCCCATGCAACCTGACAATCTCCCGAATAAAGATCACTGCCAACCGCTCCGATGAGTAAGTAGTACTAACCGGGATGAAATGTGCGGACTTAGTCAGCCGATCAACAATCACCCATACAGAATCAAACTTCCTCGCTGTCCGAGGTAGCCCAGTAACAAAATCCATGGTGATCCTCTCCCATTTCCACTCGGGAATAACCATACGCTGAAGAACACCGCCCGGTCTCTGATGCTCATATTTGACCTGTTGGCAATTGAGGCACTTAGCTACATGCCTAACAATATCCATCTTCATTCTCCTCCACCAGTAGTGCTGTCTCAAGTCTTGGTACATCTTTGCGGCGCCTAGGTGAATAGAGTACCGCGAACTGTGTGCCTCCTCAAGTATCAACTCCCGCAAACCATCAACATTGGGCACACATATACGGCCCTGCATCCTCAAAACACCATCACTGTCGATAGTCACATCCCTGGCATCATTATGATGCACTCTGTCCTTAAGGACAAGCAAATGTGGGTCATCATACTGTCGCTCTCTGATGCGATCATATAAGGAAGATCGAGAAGCAATACAAGCCAACACTCGACTCGGCTCCGAAATATCTAATCTTACTAGCCGATTGGCTAGGGCCTGAACATCATAAGCAAAAGGCCTCTCCCCAACTGGGATGAAAGCTAGGCTGCCCATGCTAACCGCCTTCCGACTCAAGGCATCGGCCACCACATTGGCCTTCCCCGGATGATACAAAATAGTGATATCATAGTCCTTAAGCAACTCCAACCACCTCCGCTGTCTCAAATTAAGGTCCTTCTGTCCGAATAGTGCTGAAGGCTGCGATGATCCGTGAACACCTCACATGAGACACCATACGGTAATGCCTCCAAATCTTCAAGGCATGAACTATGGCTGCTAGCTCTAAATCATGAACAGGGTAGTTCTTCTCGTGGGGCTTCAACTGACGAGAGGCATAAGCAATGACCCTACCCTCCTGCATCAACACACAACCAATGCCCACTCCCGAGGCATCACAATATACAGTATAAGAACCTGAAGCTGTCGGTAGAATCAAGACTGGTGCTGTGGTCAGTGCTGTCTTGAGCTTCTGAAAGCTCTCCTCGCACTCCTCGGACCATAAGAAAGGAACACCCTTCTGAGTCAATCTAGTCAAGGGTGAAGCAATAGAAGAGAACCCCTAAACGAATCGGCGATAATACCCTGCCAATCCCAGAAAGCTACGGATCTCAGTAGCTGAGGTCGGTCTGGGCCAACTCTGCACTGCCTCGACCTTCCTCGGATCTACCTGAATACCATCACAGGACACCACGTGCCCTAAGAATGCCACGGACTCAAGCCAGAACTCACATTTGGAGAACTTGGCATACAGCTTCTCCTCTCTCAATCTCTGCAACACAACACTCAAGTGTCGAGCATGCTCCTCCTGGCTACGAGAGTAGACAAGTATGTCATCAATGAATACGATCACAAATGAATCAATATACGGCCTGAATACACTGTTCATCAGATGCATAAATGCTGCTGGGGCGTTGGTTAGCCCAAAAGACATCACGAGGAACTCATAGTGACCATATCCGGTCCGGAATGCAGTCTTCATAATGTCAGACTCTCTAATCTTCAGCTGATGGTAGCCTGAACGAAGATCAATCTTCGAGAACACCCTAGCTCCCTGGAGCCGATCAAATAAATCATCAATACGAGGCAGAGGATACTTATTCTTCATTGTTACTTTGTTTAGCTGCTTGTAGTCAATACACATCCTCATGGATCCGTCCTTCTTCTTAAAAAACAGGACCGGTGCACCCCACGGAGACACACTCGGCCGAATGAACCCCTTATCTAGGAGTTCCTGGAGCTGCTCCTTCAAATCT